>CM075814.1:27603017-27699250 GCA_037975025.1 Excoecaria agallocha | reverse complement strand
AACCTAATAAGTCACACACATATAGAGAAAAGGATAAATGGTAAAATGACAAGGTTAATAATATTTGATATTATTATGGGAGTAGAGAAGTGAATAAGAGAATAATTAATTAAAGAGTTTAATTAATTATGATCAAGTAAAATTGTTCGTAGAACTTTTTAGAAATGTTTGTAAAATGGACCTAATTGAAATATTGCATTTCATAGTTAATTATTATTTGAATATAAGTGTTATAGGGCTGATATAATAATTAATAGATCCATTGGAGAAATTAAAATGGGCCCAAAAGAATAGCTTTGGCGTAGAAACCCTTTAGAAGAAGGGTTACATGCCAAGCCCTGGTAGAAGGCCTTAGAGGCCTAATTCTTGGACCAAAAAAAATTAAATATATTTCATAAGTGTTGTGGAGCCCATATATTTAATTTGGATGGATTTGGAATTCATTTGGGTGATTAAATCCAATTATATGCACAAAGGGCCTAATTTGAGGGTTTTGTGCATAGTCTTTTGTGAAAGGACTTAAATTGGATTTAATTGATCCCAAATAAATTATTAATAATTACAGAAGCCCATTTAATATTTCTCTAGCAATTTTAAAGAGCCCAATCCTATTATGAAGTAGGATTTTTAACCTAACTATAAAAATCCAAGTGATAGGGTATTAGGGTTAAGGTGAACAATTAAGAGAAAAGAATTTCTCTATCTCTCAACCCTACCCGCCACCCCCTTGCTAGAATCAAGGGGATTTCGGCGAGCCCTTGTTCTCCTCCTTTGTTGGTTCATTCAATCCTTTTCTAGTGTGGATTACTCATTGAAGGTGTTCAATTTTGGACACTGTGGTTTGTGACAACCTGGTGAGAAGGAAAATCAACTGTTTAACAAAAATCAAAGGTAATTTTTCTTATTCTCATTAATATGTATATTGTATATTCATGGCAAGATCAGATCTATTGGTTAAAATTTTAAATTTCGCTTATGTATGAGATGCATGTAACCGATAATTCCCAATAATTCATTCATAGCTTCTATAACTATATGATATCTATATGATATTATAGTGCTTGAGCAAACATAAAAAGTATAAGCATAATCAACATGGGATTCTAAAACATAATATATGTTTTGAAGTAACACAAAAAATAGATAAGTATTCATATATCATTGGGTAAAGAAACTCGAGATAACATGATAATAAGTATCGCTTATATTTGTATATGATGAGATACATGCCATTATATCGATTACAAGTATAGAATGCTTATACTCAAGCATGTATATATAATGTCATACTTACTGAAGGTTTATACATGAGCATGTACATTATACCCTGATCATTGTTATACATGATTGTATATGAATATCCATATTTATATGATGAGAAAAGAGTAAAATAAAGAAAGATAAAGTAAAAAGATTTGATTGCCTGCATTGTGTCTAGGTTATGGATAAATAGGCATGCCTATAAGGGTAATTTGCAACTGCTATAGTACATTTTTGACCTCATTTGGACTATAAAGTATAGAGATGGTCATGTTTGGATCTTAAACAACCCCATTTGGGTTGTTAGCCGACCCCGTTTGGGTCTGCTTGACTAGTCTAAAATATCGTTTGACCCCATTTGGGTCAATATTGTATATTTTCGATCTTGTTTGGGTCTATCATTAAATACCTTCAAGTATCTTATTTGTACCTTATGGTACTATCATTATAGTTTAGCCTGTTATCCACTTTTATAGAATAATGTAGGCTTAATATAGTATAAAGAAAATCATCATATAAAATTAAAATATAAATAAGCATGATAGTTATTAAATTGATCTTCATATTATCTTTATAAGGACTCTATTTGGCATATGGTTAAATATGATATAGAATGAGGATGTACATTTAACATGCATTTATATATGACATTTTATTATCACATGTACATCCTAGACCTATAAGTTATGCATATAAACTTGCACAATATTGATATTTTTATCAATAACTATGTTGGTGAAGTCATGATCTTTATAGTCATACGATTCTTACTTGCTTTGTTTCTCTATAACCTTAATATACATCAATGTATAATGCATGGAAAACATGACCTATAATGGAAGAGTATTTTATTATTGTATGAATGAAAACATTGATGTACGTTCAAAGTGTTTCTTATACCTAGGAATACAAGATATATGTTTGTGTATTTATACATTGTGATATTTTTCAATAGCTATATGGGTCAATACATATTCTTTATAACTCTATGTTTCTTATTTATCAAAGTGCAATGATATGTGTTACTCTTTACAAGTAAATATAAGTGAATTATGATCTCACATCATAAGAATTCAATATATGTTTGAGATAAAAAAGTAATAATAATATTGCAATGCATTAGTAAAATAGAATGGTACCTAAGGAAAGGGTGAAATGGCATAATAGAGGATAATAATTAATTAAGTGGGTAAAAACACATCTTCTACATGAAAATTATTAGTGTTTGTCAATGTCTAAGGATTCAATTTATTAACTTAAAGTTCCATAATTTATAAATGAGTATCCCCATGAACTTAAAATGATAATATTATGTATTTAAGAATGATTAGTAAGTCAAAGTGCTTAGACAAGAATAAAATATAGAATATAGGAATATATAGTCAAGGTATATAATTAATTGTAAGAGTAAATAATTGTTAAATAAATGGGATAGATAATAAGTGATCGAAATTGGTTATAGCAAGATTATGAAATTGTATAGCAACTAAAAAATGTTAGGGTCATATATTGCTATTGTTTTAAATGATTGGTTTATTTGCTCAAAGATATGTTTATATATGTGTGCATTATTTTGATAAATTTCATGTTTTATGTTCTCCACTAAGCTTTATAGCTTAACATGGGTTTTTATCCATATAGGTTGCCAATATAGGACTTCTTCTTAGGGATAATATCTGCAACTAGATGGCTAACACAAGTCTTAGGAGAGACTGAAATTATAGTCTTCATTTTTTGTTCTTTTTAGTTATGAAGTATTTCATTTGTGTTGGAAATTTTTTTAAAGTATAGATTTTTAATAGTTGTAATTATTGTAATGTTTAAAGAGACTCACATGAAAGTTATGTTTCTAACAGTAAGGCTTATATGTTATGTTTTAAATTTCCTATAAGATATTTGTTCAATGTTGTTAAGTTATGATTAGATCACTTGAATATAGTTAATCCTTGTAGTACATTAGAGGATAGTATATGCTATAGATTGGGGTGTTATAGGATAGTCTAGCATTACCTTAATGAGAAGGCAGTAGATTTGACCACGATACAGTCGGACGTGGGATGCCTAATAGGTTTACTTGTCGAGTTTCTCCATCCTATGGCCATTGACCTTATAGGATCCACACAGCTAGGCCCATCTGCTCTCCCACCATCATTAGGAAATGCATCAAGCCCACAGTCAACAAACACCGCTCTCGTTTACCTCTAGAGGCATGATAGACTACAACCTATATTGAGGCCCACCTCTAGCTTGTTACTTTAAGAAGATGATTTCATTTACATTTGCTTTCATTACAAGTACATTCTCTAGTAGTACTTTTGGATTTATTTTATGTTTGGGTTGTTGTTTATTACTTTGAAATCATTTTGATTTCACATTATTGTCATGTTTGATTAGAACCTGTCTATTTATTGCATGGTGTTATTTAGTAATTTGCTTATCTACAACACGTTAATGTCAACTTTAAAATATTTTGATCAACATTCGATGGCAAAGATAAATATATATGTATATATATAATAAGAAACAAAAAGAGCCAAGTCACAATCACAAAAAATAATATATAAAAAAATGATGAATTTAACACATTCATACACACCTTTGTAAGTAACATGTTACAAATAAATTACCTCATCCAAATTACATAGGGGGTAACAATCTCTCATCTAAAATTTTCAAGACTAGAAATGCAAGATAAAAATAACATGAACAACTATTCAACTTGAACCAATGCAGCCTCATAAATTTCGTCCGTATTGATGTTTTTTTTCTACTACAAGGAACAAGTGGTCATGCAATTAACTCCGAATCAAAGCAACCCTAACATACATAATTTTTTTACAAATTCGAGGTATACCCATTTAGTGGGATCACCTTCAGACCAAGGTATAGCCATAGAGTGGAATTGCCTTCAAAATAAGGTATAGCCATTAAAGTGAAATCGCCTTTAAAATAAGGTATAGTTGCAGAAGCAAAATCACCTTCAAAATAAGGTATAACTATAGAAGCAAAATTGCCTTCAAATCAAGGTATAACCATAGAGTGGGATCGCCTTCAAACCAAGGTATAGCTATAAAAGTAAAATCACCTTTAAAACAGGGTATTGCCATAGAGTGGGAATCTCCTTCACAATAAGGTAAAGTTGTAGAAGTGGAATCACCTTCAGAACATGGCATAGCTGTAAAAGCGAAATTGCCTTCAAATTAGGTATAGCCACATAGTGGAATCACCTTTAGACTAAGGTATAACCTGAGAGTGGAATCACCTTCAGGCTAAGGTATAACCAGAGAGTGGAATCACCTTCACAACAAGGTATAATTGCAGAAGTGGGATTACCCTCAAATCAAGGTATAGACATAAAAGCGAAATTATAAGGCCCTAACTTCAATCCTAGTAGGAAATACATGATTTAAATGATATTATATTTGATTAAGGTTTAATTAAACATGTGAAATTCAATTTTTAGGTCAAAAAGGGCAAAATGGTAATTTTATTTTATGTTGTGTATGTGAATTATTAAGCATGATAATCATAGGGTGCAATTGAAATAAGGAAAATGATTTTATAGGTGCAATTAAAAGGGAAAGTTAATTAGGGGTGAATTAAAAGAGATTAGTAACCTTGGGGATTTTTATTTTAGAGGAAGAATATATAGGGGTTGACTTAAGAGAGAATGAATTTGAGGGGATTAAATGAAAGTTTTCCTTTTTCACTTAACTCTAGAAGCTGCATGTAAGAGAGAGAAAAATGCAAATTGGGGAAATTTAGAGTCTTGGTTGGCAAAGGGAAGAGAGAACTCAGATTTTCTGTTATTTTATCTCTTTCTTAACATTAACATTTTCTCTTTAAAAGAAATTATGTTGCATGTGGTTGATGAAAGGGTCTTTGAAGTGTGATTTGAAAAGGTAACGGGTTCATGTCATAATCTCCTTTCTTTATCTTCTTTTCTATTGTGGTTATGCCTTTTAATTGAAAGAAAATAGTAGGTTGCAATGGAAGAATGCATGGTTCTATGTAGAAAAAGAAGGAAGTAAAAAGAGCAAGGGCATAGGGGTGATTAAATATTGAAAGAGAGTGTCAATTTTGGGCAAGGTATGGGACTTGGTGTGAATATAGTCATACATGTGTGATATTTTTGGTAGTTTTTGATAAAATCCAAGTTAGTATTGATGGAGGAATTAAGGAGTTTTAGCATGTGTTAATGTTTTTGAGTTTGGTTATAAATGGAGCTAAATCCTTTAAGTAGATCATAAAAGAGATAATGCATGCACTGTTAAATTTTGATAAAGAAACTATCTTTTATGCCTATTCTTTTATTGGCTTTATCTTATTCTTAAGGTCCAGAGATGTAAGAGTCATTTAGTGTGCAGTAAATCTTGTCTAGTTGCAATATAACATAATGCTCTGTTATAAAATGAACTTGAAATATAAAGTTCGAATTAAAGGATTTTACTATAGGGTTCTTAGATGAAATTATTATAAGATGATATTGTTTAAAAATACAATGTAATTAAAGTAAGCCTAAAGAGATAAATTATAGACAGTAAGATGAGTTTCTATGCTGTGTTGTTGAAGTTTTGAATAGATGAAAAGACCTCAAGTCTGTGGCACCCGCGGCCCTATCGCACCGATGATATGAATTGATATTCTTTCCTCTTTTCACCTAAAGAAAAATCTTTTTATACTACAAATGCCAACCCAATAGAATATGAATTGATAAAATCCAATCAAGCATGTTATAGATGATTATAAGGTTGAGATGTTAAAAGGATCAAATAGAGAAGTTTAGTTTATTTCACATCTAAGAAATAACTTTTAATAAGTGGTAAGTATATGGGAATATGATAATTTCACAATGTTAAGATATATAAACTCAAAGTTGAAAGGGCATAATGTATGGCAAATATATGAATTAATATAAGATTTATTACTCAATTAACATAGCACAAATATGCATGTATGTTTTATGCTTGTATATTATTATGCTAAAGTATATGAATACAATGATATATGTTCATTTATAGGTACTTGAATTATATTGATTATACTTGCATACATGTGTATACGTATTAGAGATTATGTATTATTTTATATGAACATATATTTACATATATGAGCAAATTGTATATAAAAGAACAAGCATGATAAATAAAATGAATATAATCACAGGTTTGCTTGCAAATAGAGTTCAATTGTTGATAGATAGGCATGCCTATAGGGAGTTAGTTGTAGCTGCTAAAGTTTGGCCATGTTTGGGTTATAAAGTATAAAGATGGTGCCATTTGGATCATAAATAGCCCAGTTTGGCTTAGTACCTGACCCCATTTGGGTTTGCTTAACTGGTCTAGAGTATAGTTCGGCCCATTTAGGTCTAAATATTCAATATCTTTACATATCTAAATTTTTGATGCCTAAGGATGTCTAAAGTTCCTGTTATCCACTTTCAGAACTTAGGTAGGCTAAATTCCTATTATAATTATGATTATAGTATTTGAATCCAAGTATGAATGCTCATATGTTTTTGATGGATTTTATGATTGTCTTAATTATAAAAATTGTGTCACAAGTATAAATGCTCAGAGTATAGCAATCAACCATATGAATTATGTATGCTGAGATGTTTGTTTATCTTTGCTGCCTTATTGATTATATACTTTGATATTTTGCGAGAATTAATAATTTATTTTCATTGATATCTTATGTTAAAAATGATGCATATTAAGTGTTTTTGTTAATGACCATTATAAGTGGTCATCCATCATGAATCGCTCCCTACTAAGCTTTATAGCTTAGCACGGGTTATTTTATCCCTGTAGGTTTAATGGATAAAACTTTTGCTCAGAAAGATCTCTCTGCATCTGAAAGGCCAACATAAGTCTCAAAAGATGTTAATGTAGGGATTTCTTGATGAATATTTTGTATAATTTTGTATTAAGAGTCATATATGTGTAATGATGTATCTGGTTTAAGTACATTGAGTTGTATAAGCTCACTTTTGTAAGATAATAGTAAATGTATGCCTGTATGATCTAAAGCAACTAGCATATAATGTGATATGTATGCATGTATATGTGATGTTCACCGGAGCCATCTTTAGTTTTTGGTTGAGTTTTTTGAGGCCTACTTTTAGGGTTCGAGATTACAGAAGGCTCCCTTAACTCATAAATTAGCCAATTCACCATAAAGAGTGATTAAGCCCAGTCTATAGTTGATGGTTAACCTTTGAAGGCATCTAAAAATGGGCCTAAAATGGTATGTTTCATAGAGTCACCACCCGATAAAATATCAGAAAGTTTATCTTGTCCTTTTGATGCCTAAACAGAGACTAGTGTTCGGGATATCAATCTTATTAGGCATATTTGCTAGGTGTTGTTTTATAATTAAGTTTTAAATTTTAATCCCCTCTTCTCTCTCACACGATGCAAAAGCATATAATTAAATAAACATCCTAATTAAATAAGGAAAATGATAAATAAATAAAATTCCTACTAAAGATTATTACAGAAGAAAATCATCCTAAAGAAATAATATACAAAAAATAAATATCATACATAAAATGGGTTATTGATTAGTTTAGGAAAGTTGGTTCCCTCATGCATATTTACAAAAATGATTTTGTATTGTGTGGATTTTTGGATCAAAAATTGAACATTGGTTCATATTTTGGAAGGAAAACCCAATTGATTCAATAGAAAATATTTTAGTGTCTTTTTATTGTATCATGCACAAATTTTTTTTACTAACTATGACATCCATAAAAAAAGTAATACATCCAAAAGGAAAATAAATCTATAAATGCAAATAAATAATTAAACAAATAAAGCCCTAAAAATAAATAAATAAAAGGTAAGAAAAATCGGATGTAGGCAGCGAGTGGTGGATCACTCCTAAGAGCATGATTTCCCATGCGAGGATTTAAAAGCCAAAAATAAATACTCATAAAACACCAAAAATAAGATTAAAAATTAGGACACAAATAACAAAAATAATTGTAGTGTGAAAATAATATAGAGACAACCTGTACAGTATGAAATCACATGAAATAATATACAAATTTGATGGAAACTGATAAACATACATAAATATACATGAAATACATCAACAATGGCTTGAAAACCACCCAGGGATAGCCACATGAAGGGGTGAGGGACAGATAGGGAGAACGAGCATAGACATCCCATCCTTCGGGTGAGGGATGGATAGAATTAGAAAATGCAAAAATTGCCAAAATGCAATAAATTAATAAAAATTAGTTTCTAGCCCTAAAACATGCATTTACACAACATAAATCATGCAAATATATATTATAACCATGAATTATGTATAAAATATGTAATTAACATGCTTTAACAAGATTAAAGGAATAAACATAATGCTCTGCATATACAATAATAGAGGAATCTCATAGGTTCTATCAAGCTTCTAGCATATCAAATGAATTATAAACAAATTATGCTTCAATAAAACATGCATATATTCAAGTATAGTGATTAAAGTGCATCATATCAATGTTAAATGATCATATAGAATGTAATCAAATTATGGAGAGAGAAAATTAGAGAAGAGTCTAGAATATTACCCTCAGGAGATATTATGAGTTTATGAAGATGGTAGTCCAGATCTCTACTTCGAATCATATTTATTACTCTGAAAATAAATTTAAAATTCATTGTGTGTGTGTGTGTTTTCAAGAACTTGCTAGAGCATAAAATGTAAAGAGAGAAAAACTTTTCTTTTTCTCTAATATTGGCTCTCTAAGAAAAATTCTAATTCCTCTCCTCAAAACCCTAGATTTCATATGTTTTTACATTTAAGGAAGATTTTCAATTGAAAAACTCACTCAAATGCCTCGAAATCCAGAAGTCAGGCCCTACAAATCTGGAAGAAATTTCTAAAAATCAAAACTACCATTTTAAAAAACCCACAAAGGTGGGAAATTTGGGTTTCAAGTGAGGGATGGGCATCCTTCAATGAGGGACAGTTGTTCCTCACCACTAAACCTTTATTTCCCAAAAATACCCCTCAAATAAGCCACCTAGGAGAGAAAGGCCCACACAAGGGCACCTTTCAGGTGACAAATAGATAGATATATGTCAACACTAGAAGCCAAAATTGAGGCTTTTTTAGCATATTTTGTTAAAACAATTGGAAATATTTGGAAACACTTAGAAAAACACTAAATATCTTTGAGAAAAAGTGAAAATTCCCAATCAGAGTTTTGAGATCCGAATCTATTTTTAGTAATATGCTATTTCTTCATCATCGGGTAATCTTAAGCTAGGTTGCCTTAGGTCTTGGTGTCTATAGCTACCTTAAATTTTATGAAGCTGGTACAGTGGTGCCAAGGTGATAAAAAATTTAAAGTAAAAGAAAAAGATGCATACTTGAGGTAGCAAATCTCTTGGTTGACTTATTATTTGAAATCCCTGATTAGTGCTTGAGACATGCAAAATCAGGATTTAAGACTAACTCCATTGAAGGCAGTGAGTCTCTGGTTGCCTAATTAGCGCTTGGGGCTTGCAGAATTAGAACAACGATGGGTTTTGCTTGATTAGCGCCTAGAGAATGCAGAATTAAGGCTTGAGACTAACTCTATTTAAGGCTGTGAGTCTTCACTTATCCAATTAGTTCCTAGGGCACATAGAATTGAGATGAGAAAGAAAATTTTAACCTAATTAGTGCCTGAAGCATGCAAAATCAGGTTACTTGAATGCATCTGATTATCACTTGAGGCATGTAAAATAAAGATAACTTGATAAAGACTGATTAGCACCTGAGGCATGTAGAATTAGTGTTGCATGAATGTTTGGTTAGCACCTAGGGCATATAGAACTATAATACCAAAATTAGATTTGATCAATGCCTGAGGTATGTATGATTGGAATGATTTGCTATACTTGATTGTTGGTTTGTATGGTTGTTAACATTCCATTGGGGATGTCTTTGACAATTTTGTATCTGCAATTTTTCTTATTATGCATTTTTATGATACAGAATAGCATTATATTCTTTATGAAGGAACAATCACATGCCTCCTGCTAGAGCTTTTCTATACCTATTGTGAAAAAGTGTCAAGTGTTAGTGTCTTATTTGTTGGGTCTAGTCCTCAAGGGCTTTTACCTATCATATTCTCTTTTTTTTGTTTTCTTTTATCTTTTTTTTTTATTTTTATTTGTTATTATTTTTCTCATTATCACTCTCTCTTTTATTTTATCCTATCAAGGTGTGATTATTTATGAATCAAATCATTAGTCTTATTGTATTCTTTCAAGTATGAAAAGCATAAATAGAATCAGATATGAAATAAAATGATAAACTATATACATCCTATTTTTATATACATAAAAAATTTTGATAAGTACTTTCTGAATACAAAATAAATGAATCATAAGAAGGGCCCTAATCTAGGTACTTTGCGATACGTTGGCCTTAATAGAGATCTAAGAGCTAACGGCTTAAGTGGTCAAGCTGGTGCCACAACCTAAGGTACCGAAAGTAGCTAGTCTCCTGCGTGCTTGAATACAAATTTGAAACCTGGCAGCACCAATGTCAAGGGATGTAAAACCTATGCTATGACCTTCTTGAGTCTCTCTGACCCTTGACCTACCTCACGGACTGTCTTGGAATGGCTCTTTAGGTACCTCATTAGGTCTCACCTCAAGTCCCTGATATATCTCCTCATCTCTTCGTCAATCTCAATAATAGCCTATTTGACCTTTGGTATTGCAACCTCAACATACGTGCTTTGGTCTCTGAGCTGAGTAATGAAATCATCAACCACCTATAGAGACTTATCAATTCTACAACATGTAGCCTGTATGTCCACCTTGAGACCCTGTACCTCTATTTGTAAGGCCTAAACAGTCACTAATAAGTCCTAAATAGGCATTGGCTAGGCCTGAATAGACTGTAATGCTATAAATATGGTCTGCAATGTCTCTTTCTTACATCTGCTGGATTCCTATAGTGTTGCCAGCCTCTTAGAGAGGTCACTTGAGGGAGGAGCCGATGGTGTCTATTTAAGAGATGATAAAACTGATGGCGGTGCTGCAGTAGATGTCGATGCCCCTAGGTGTCCATGAAGTAGCGAGGCCATAGAAGACAATGCCCCTGGGCGTCCATATGGAGAAAATCTCATAAAAGGTCACCTTTTATATCTCATGGGGGATCTGAAGCATGCTGGAGTCTACAGATAATCACCTAATAGATCATGCAGGTTAATTTACACATCAAATGCATAATAAAAATATATCCCTATCTCCATTACCTCATGGGGCTCATTTGGCTTGCCATCCTACTGAGATGGTTGCTCTGGTGGTATTTGAGGCTCTATCGATGCCTCTCCTACTGCCTGCTCTTGTCCACCATCCTCAGCCACTGCATTTGGGACTCTAGGATCCAAGTTGCACTCTACCAATTCTTGAGCACTATCAATAATCAGTATTGGTCCTCATAGCCTTTATAGGCTCCATCATACTCATGGTTATCACTACCTAGTCTACGTGAATATTTTTCTAGTTAGGATCTCCAAAATGGTCCTCCTCGAGCCTAAGTGATATTAGCAGCCTGGTAATGATCCCATCTATGTACACCTGCATCCCTACGGTCATGGTCCCCCTGGTCAGTATAGAGATGATCTCGTGGGTGATATCTATGCGATGACCCTTCTGTATCCCTCATAAACATGTAACATTTTCCAAGATAACATTACCCAAACTCCCGATGCATGTTAGGTATCAGGTAGATGACATTATCTGTAGGTATATGTATATCTGAAGAGCTAACATCATGCTCTTCACCTTGTTTGAGTCATATACTCCTCTTAGTAGAGTTAAAGCTCTCCACATATCCCTATCCATCATTTATAGTGGTATCATTATACCTGGGCCGATAGAAAGTCCTATAGCCTCTGTGAATCTACGGTGAGTGATGCTAAATTAAATCCCTAAGGCTCTAAAATTTACTATGCCCTCTCGAGTATTCGACTACTGATATCCCCTATACTCTATGGTAATGAGTACCTCCTAGGTGACATCTGGATGGGTGTAATACAATGGGGAAAAAAGGTCTATCCATCCTGCCCTAGCCAAAAGTCTATTGGCCTCCTTAAGCAATTAAAGTCCTTCAGAAACTGTTTAGACATGAATTGACTTATTTTGTACTGAACCCAGCCTAGAGTTCAATACCTGGTAGGTTGTCTAGGTATTTTGTAGTTTGGTACTGGCTGGGATGGCTGGGGATGCGCTATCCTATGAGGCATCCTATAAAAAGTTTTACATGTTAGCTTATGTTTAACCCCAATAGGTAACATAGCAAAATACCAAAATTATACAATAGGTGCATCCATAATTTAACAACCACACACAAAAAAAATGAGATGAACATTTTTTGAGAAATTAAATATAATTTAGGCAGCATTTAGGCTAGAAATGACACTGCCCCTTGCACAAGGAATGCATCTAAATAACACACATAAACAATCATAGATTACAATTAAATTTCAAGCTTTTAAAGAGAATTTGACAAAAATTCAGTAGCATTCTAGCTAGGAATTCGACTACCCCATGCAAAAAAAAAAACATATTTAGAAGCAAACTACATATGACAGGCGCTCAGGGCTACACAACAACACAATTATCAGCATTTCACATTTCATGAAGGCATTCAAATAAGATAGAAATTTTGCAAACTAGGAATGACATTGCCTCTCTACACAAGGAATGCATTTGAACAACACACAACAAGCCATAAGCCGTTAAGGCCGCCAAATAATTACAAATTTGAAATTCTTACACATGGTGTAATAGCAATAAAAATGCACCTAAGAATTCAAAGATTACATACATTATCACCTAAAAAAGAGTATTACAGATTCATTTGCTCATACTTGAAGCTTTTAACTAACTACGGTGTCTTGCAAGGGAAATATGGCATTTTACACTAAATTACTTACATTACAAGGCATTATTTTTTTCATAAATACAACATCAAAACATAACACTAAATGCAGATACAACAGCAAGTGCTTGCACCCGTTGTGCCTAAAACTAAAATTTTCTAGCTTAAATTTTATTCTTACTTAAAGGAAAAAGTAAAAAGAATAAAAGAGTTTAATTGTACTTACTTGGAGAAGATAGAAAGAAAAAGCAAAAATGGCATCAAAGTTATACTCCCTGAAGTGTAGCTCATTTTCAGGAACTTGTAGGCACAAACGGCTTGCAAATCGAACATTGGATGAGAGAAAATGAGATGAAAAATTGGAACTGAAGCTCAAAAGTAAAAAAAAAAAAAGAAAGTTTGGCCAGAAAATGAAGAAAAAGGCCTTTTATATTGCCAGAATCAAGTAATGGGAAGCCTATGCTTTGCAATGTGATGGACGGGATGAAAATATATCCCATCCCTTAGGTTAAAATGACCAAAATGCCCTTTATCCTTTTTTTCTTCTTATTTTAAACATTTTAACTCTGTTTTCTTCATTTTTTTTGATCATTTTCATCAAATTTTCTTTCTCTATACATTAATTTACAACATAATTATCATCATTTTTATGCGTTATACATTATTCCTCAATATTTATAGGCTTTATATATTCTTTTAATACACATAACTGTACAAAAGTTTGAGATACCTCTTAAAATATGAGCATCCTTTATTATAGATGACTTTTTGCATTTCAGACTCGTCATACTTATTGACTCAGGTCATCGAGCATTCCATATTCCTTATAAAATGCGAATAAGAGGTAAATGCAATGCATAGGACATGCAAATGTAACTTTTGGCCTTCCATAGGTAAATGACAGACTGCCCGTGGCTTTCTCATTAGTGAGCGATGGCTGTCCCTCATCACTTTTTTATAAATAGTGCTTGATCTCTTTGGATTTTATGCCTTTGACTTTTTATCTTCTTAGAAGCTTCCTTTATGTATTTTCTCTCTCCTTTTTTCTTTTTCTTTTCTTTTCTTTTTATGTTTGCTTCTCTCAACCATTTATTATTTTTCATATCATTTTTAAATTCTAGATTACTTAAAAAATCCAAATAATCATTATCACTGAGACCATTAGGCTTGCAAAACTGCACCTATTACTAGATGACTCGAGAACCTGAGAAGACCATCGATTGGCTCCCTATTCTAGCATAAGATTCTTGAGGAATTTACTACTCGTTGGTCCCTAGTTTTGGGATCTAAGGTTTCATGTATTCAAATTTACTCATTAAGAGCTTTATACCCTACCAGAGGAATTTGCTGCTATAGTTGGTGTCAGATTCGAGCCTGACGTTCAATCCTATCTACCATCTACCATTTTTAGATATCCTAGAAAGGTGGTTTATGCTCTCAGTATTTTACCTTTTTGAGGCTTAAGGTTTGGTTCCTTTCGGGAGGACATTTTCATAGGAAGGAGTTGATTGATGTTCTCACGAATTTCGATAATGTGCTCACTTTTCATATTGGTGTGGTGCTGCTTTGTTGTTTCACCTAATGCTTACTATTTCATAGCGAAGATCCCATAATTAGGGACTACAAACTATTTAGAATAGTAGATGGTATATACTAGGGATGTAATCCATTTCCTATGTGTGACACATGCTGAAGCCATCTTTCGATTCCAGTTGGATTCTTGGAGGCTCGCTTTTAGGGTCTAAAATCGGATGAGGCTCACTTAACTTAAAAATTGGCTATTTTTCTAGAAAAAGGGATTAAATCCAATTTATGGTTAGTAGTCAACCTTTGAAAGCATCTAATAGTGCACCCAAAAAGATAGGTACCATGGAGTCGTTACTTGATAGAACATTGGGAAGTTTACCTTGACCTTTTGATACCTAAATAGAGACTGGTGTTCGGGACATCACTCTTATTAGGCATCTTGGTTACGTGTTATTTTATAATTGAGTTTTTAAATTAATCCACTCTCCTTTTTCACATGATGCAAGCGATAAAATAAATAAACATCTCAATCAAATAAAGGAAGTAATAAATAATATAAAATTCCTACTTAAGATTATTACATAAGCAAATCAACCAAAAAGAATAACGTACAAAAAGTAAATAAATATCATATATAAAATAGTCTATTGATTAGTTTTGGGAACATTGGTTCCCTAGTGCATATTTACAAAAAAGCTTTTGTATTTGGGTGAATTTTGGGATAAAAATCAAACATTGGTCCATATTTAGTAAAAAATTCCAATTAATTCAATAGAAAACATTTTAGTGCCTTTTTATTTTATTGTGCTTAAAAAATCCCCTTTTTTACTAACTATTACAATCCAAAACAAGTAATACACCCGAAATGAATAATAAACGATAAATAATGGCAAATTAAATAAATAACCAATCAAAATCCATAATAAATTAGTAAAATAGCTAGCATCACTGGGAATGAAGATTGTGGCCAGTAAAGGAAACACGATTTCCCATGAAAAAATCATAAATCCTTCAAAACCACAAATACACCAATTGCTTGAAAAATCACATAAGATAAATAAATTTGTACAAAAAGAAAGTAAAATAATCACATAATTATTTACATAAGTAGAATTGTTTTAAACACAAATACATACTATATAGAAGCAAAAAATATATCAAATTATGAATGAACATCATAATATATAGATAAATGAAGCAAAAATACATAAAAGGCCTAAAATATAGGAAATAATGCCTAAAAATAATCCAGGGATGGTAAAAAATGTAAGTTATGGCCACAAAAGGAGCGAGGGATGGGACAGAAGGACAGACTAAGGATGTCCCATATATCGGCCTATTTTTCCATATATCACCCCCGGGCAAAATAGAAAACCAAAGATAAATAGTAAAAATGTAGGAAAATCATATATAAATTATTCATAACTTTAACATGCATTTATACAACTTAAATCATGTCAAAATATGTTTTTTTTTGCAATGAAACATATATAAAATACATAAAAAAATTGCACATTTATAGGATTAAAAAAACTAAAAATCAAGCTTTAAATACATAACAATGGAGGAATACCTACAAGACCTATCATGCCTCCATTATGTTAAACAGCCTAGAAAATGAATTATATCTCTTGCACACATGCATAATATTCAAGTATAATAATTAAAGTATTTCAATATGTATTGAAGAAGCATATGATCATTTTAATCAAATTCTAGAGAGAGAAAATAGAATAATAGCCTAGAATATTACCCTCAGGAGATATTCTGACTCTATAAAGATGATAGTCCAGATCTCAAACTCTGAATCGCACTCTTTATTCTCAAAGATTGGATCTTAAATTCATTTTTCTGGTGTGTTTTTAATAATGGCTATTTAGAGCTCAATGTATTAGACTGAAAGAGAAACTTTTCTTCTCCTCTAATGGTGGCTCTCAAAAAAATTAATTCCTCCCTTCTCTAAAAACCCCTAGATTTAGGTTTAAATACTTTTGAAAGATTTTTTGGTTAAAGGATCCCTAAATAACTCCAAATCTAAAGGTAAAACCCTCCAAATTTGAACAAAATCGTAAGAATAAAAACTGTCATTTTTGAAAAACCTAAAAAGGTGGGAAAATTGGACTTCGAGTGATGGATGGCTGTTCCTCACCACTAATTAAGGGATTTATCTAGAAATCCTTCCACTTATCCCCCGCAGGAGAGAGGTGCCCGTCCCTCGTGTGACAGATGGTCGTCTTTCTCAACTAAAGGTCTAAAATAAGGCTTTTTCCTACGTTTTGTTAAAACACTTAGAAACAAGTTGGAAATACTTAGAAAATTAAGAAAAATCTTTAAGAAATTCACGATCGGAGCCTTAAAACCCTAATATGTTGCAACAATATGCTATTTTTTCATGATTAACTAACCCTGATCTAGGTTGCCTCAGGTCACAG
The DNA here is from genome assembly GCA_037975025.1 of Excoecaria agallocha. Lineage (NCBI taxonomy): Eukaryota > Viridiplantae > Streptophyta > Magnoliopsida > Malpighiales > Euphorbiaceae > Excoecaria > Excoecaria agallocha. The sequence continues at coordinate 27,682,136 of CM075814.1, read as the reverse complement.
TATCTACAGTAGCCCTCAATTTTGGAGAGCTGGTGCACTAGTAACAAAGTAAGCCAAAATTTAGAGTAAAGGAAAAAAGATGAGTACCTAATGTAGCGAATCTCTTGGCAGACTTGTTGCTTGGAATCCCTGATTAGCACCTTGAGCATGCAGAATCAGGGTTTTGAGACTAACTCTATTGAAGGTGGCGAGTCTCCAGTAATTCAATTAGCACTCAAGGTATGTAAAGTTGAGATAACAAACAATTTTGCTTGATTAGTGCCTAGGGCATTGATAATCAAGACTTAAGGCTAACTCCATTGAAGGCGGTGAGTCTCTACTTGTTTAATTAGTGCTTGAGGCATGCAGAATTGGATAAGGAAGGATGTTTTTACCTGATTCACACTTGGGGCATGCAGAATTAGGTTCTTTGACTATGTTTTATTAATGCCTAAGGCATGTAGAATTAAGATGGCTTAAAGAAGATCAATTAGTACCTGGGGTATGTAGAATTAGTGTTCCTTGAGTATATCTGGTTTGTTTCCTAGGGTATGTAGAACCGGAATACTATAGTTGGATTTGATAAGTTCTTGGGGTATGCATGATCGAGATAACTTACTACACTTAACTGAGGCTGAAGAGAACCTGCAACATCAAGTAAGGTGACCTTTATGAGGTATGATTGCTTTCTCGTTGTTGCATTCCACTAGGGATATCTTTAACAAATATATGTCCATCAGCTGGAGACACTTCGGATAAGTGTGCATCTATAAGGTGTCATCAATTTGTAAATTGTCACCAATATAGGGAAAACCATCATCATCTTGAGGGTGGTTGATCCTTTTTTTAGCACTTGGTCTTTGTTAAATGGTTCCTTACTGCCAACATCAGCCTTATGACTTCTGATGTGTTTAGATTGAAGTATTCCTTGCTCTAATTAATGGTGGGTCCAACCCATGGTGAAGGGATCCCTAAGATAAGGAAAATCCTTTTGGAATCCAAACATATCCATACTTATTTTTGATAGAAATCTCTTTTAGATGAATATGTATGTCCCCTGATGTGGGCTTAAAGTACCTATTATGAAAAGTGTTGAATATTAGTGTACTTCTTACTAAATTTGATCTTTTTATCATCAATTTTCTATTTCTAGATTTTTACTTTATTATCTATGTCTTGTCATGACATGGTTTTCTTTCATGACATGTCATTATTGTATACTTTTTTATTTTAAAACACAATAATAAAAATGAGACCTGAAAATAACATAATAACGTAGTATAATATAAAATAAATACAATCCCATTTATATACATCAAATTTTTTTTTAAAAAAGAACTCCTTGAATACAAAATAAAGAGATCAATAAGAGGGCCTGGATCTAGGTGCTCTATGATAGGCTGGCCTGAATTGTAGTCTGTGAGTTGATGGTTTGAGAGGTCAGACAGATGCCATGGCCTGAGGTGCTGGAGGTGGTTGCTCTCCCAAATGCTCAAATACAAACCTAAAGCCTTGTAACATTGATGTCAGTGGCTGTAACACCTATATTATAACTTTCACCAATCTCTCTAACCCCTATCCTACCTCATGAATTACCCTAGAGTGGCTCTCCAAATATCTCATCTGGTCTCTATTTGAGTCCTTAAGATGCCTCTTTATCTCCTCATCAGCCTCAATAATAGCTCATCTGGCCTCAAGGACTGTTGTCTCGATGTGCATGTTTTGGTATTTGAGTTGAGTAATAGAGTCATCAACCATTTAGAGAGACTTATTAAATTTTCATCATACAGCCTGCATATCTATCTTAAGGCTCTGGACCTCTATCTATAAAGTTTGGATAGCTATATGTAAGGCCTGGAGTGACTGCACTGCTATAAGAATGGCTCTCTATGTCTCCTCTATGCTACCAACCTCCTAGAGATGTCATCTAGTGGAGTCACTATAGGTGTCGCATAGGAGATGGTGAAACTGATAGTGAAGGCACAGTCGAGGTGGATGCCCTTGGTGTCCATGAGGTAGAGAGGTTGAGGATGATGAAGCTCTAGGATGCCTCGTACAAAGAAAACCTCACTATTGGAGACCTTTGATGTCTAATGGGAGATCTGGGATATGTAGGGGTTTATGGTGAACTACCTAAAAGGTCGTGTATATCAAAATACATATTGAAAGCATAATCAAGATCCATGTCTGCTCCCTGCACCTTTTCTGCCTCGTAAGGTTCATCTGAATAACCATCTTGCTAAGGTGGCTACTTTAGAGGTATTTGTTTCTCTGCTGGTGCCTCAGTTACCACCTGACCCTATCCATCATCAGCCTTATCTATTGTAGTTGGGACTATAGGATTAAGATAAAGCCTCTCGTAGATCTTTAGCACTGTGAGCAATCCGTATTGACCCTTCTGCCCATTAACGGGAACCATCATAGTCATAGTAGTAGACACCTACAAGTCTATGTATATACTTTCTAGGATGAGGTATCTAAACCAATACTTCTTTAATTAGAGCGTGATTAGTTGTTTGGTATCACTTCTTTCATGCGCACCTGAGTCCCTGGTGTAGTACTCACTCTGGTCAATGTCGAGATGATCTCATGCATGATATCTATAGGGTGGCAAACCTAAATCCCCCATAATCTAGTAATGTTCGCCAAAGTAACATTACCTAGATTCCCAGTATGCCCAAGGTAAGAAGTGGATAGGACCCTCTATAGGTATCAGTAAATCTAAAGAGCCGACATCATACTCTTCATTTTATCCAAGTCATAAATAGCTTCAGGCAATGTTACAACCCTTTATCTCTCTCTGTGAGGACCCAATCATGGACCTAATAGGATTATAGTTAATTAATTAGGATTAAGGTTTAATAAGGCAAAATTTGATTATTTGGTATTATTGAAGTTGAGTCACATTAAGAGTATAATGGTAATTATGCACATGTTTATTGGAGTGTAGCTAAAATAGAAAGGAAGGATGCAATTGAATTAAATAAGAAGTTTGGGGTTAAATGTTAAAGAAATGAGTGTTTAAGGGTTAAAAGGTATAAGGACATTTTGGGAATTTCTCCTTGTGAGATATTTATCCCACTCAAGGATTTGGGGATTGGAGGATCGACATTTGAGAGAGTTCTCTCTCTCTCTCTCTAGTTACGAGATGCAGAAGAGGAAAGCTAGGGTTTTGGGCATCCTCAAGGTGATGTTTTCCTCTTGCTTTCTTATTGGTTTGTGTTTCACTTCTGGATTTAGGGTTTATGATTGTTATCTTCTTGTGTTAGAGGGAAGGATACTATCAAGAATGGGTCAGTGGATGTGGAAGGAGAAGAAGCTTGATTTAAGTTACCTATAAAGCTTGCTTAGTATCATGAAAGAGAAGGAATTGACTATGATGAAACCTTTTCTCTTGTAGTGATGCTTAAGTCTATAAGAATACTTTTATCCATTACATCTCATTATTATTATGAGATTTGGCAAATGGATGTGAAGATAGCTTTTCTAAATGGAAATCTGACTGAGGATATGTATATGGCACAACCGGAAGGGTTCACATCAGGAGATGGAGAAAAGGTATGCAAGCTTCAAAGATCCATTTATGGATAAAAGCAAGCTTCTAGGAGTTGGAACATACAATTCATTCAGACAATCAAAGAGTTTGGTTTCTCATAAAATGAAGATGAACCTTGTGAGTATAAAAGGTCAATGGGAGTGCAATTGTCTTCCTAGTTCTATATTTGGATGACATATTGATCATGGGAAATGATATTTCTCTTCTCCAATTTGTTAAAATATGGTTATCCAAGCAATTCTCCATGAAAGACCTTGGAGATGCATCCTATATTCTGGGGATAAGGATCTATAGAGATAGATCCAATAGGTTGCTAGGTCTTTCTTAAAGTACATATATAGATAAAGTATTGAAGAGGTTCAATATGAATCTTTTTAAGAAAGGGTTTATACCCATGGTGTATGGGAAACACCTTTCTAAGTTTATGTGTCCGCAGACACTAGAGGATAGAGAGAGCATGAATAGAACACCATATGCCTCTGCAATTGGTTCTATCATGTATGCTATATTATGTACACGTCCAGATGTAGCATTTACTTTGAGTGTCACAAGAAGATTCCAATCCAATTTTTGAGAAGAACACTAGGCAGCTATCAAGAATATCCTTAAGTACTTGAGAAGAACTAAGGATATATTCTTGGTATATGAAGAGGGCAGTTTGGAAGTAAATGGGTAAACTAATGCTAGCTTTCAATTTGACAAAGATGATTGTAAATTACAGTCTAATTTTGTGTTCATAATGGGAGGAGGAGTAGTTAGTTGGAAAAGTTTCAAACAAGAAACAACTGTTGATTCCATGACAGAAGATGAGTACATTGCTACTTCAGAGGCAATTAAAGAAGCAATATGGATCAAAAAGTTCATATCTGAATTAGGAGTGGTGTTTAGCATTGTTGATCCAATTCCTTTATATTGTGACAACAATGGAGCCATTGCACAAGCAAAGGAACCACGGTCTCATCAGTGATCCAAGCATGTTCTCAGATGCTACCATTTCATAAGGGAAATAGTAGCTAGAAATGATGTGAAAATAGAAAGGGTTTCCATAGATGATAATGTGGCAGATCCCCTCACTAAAGCACTTTCCCAGATAAAACACGATCACCATATAAAATAACATGGGTTTAAGACATATGAGTGATTGGTTCTAGTGCAAGTGGAAGATTGTTAAAGAGTATACCCTAGAGTCCATGTAAAAGGGATGTATTTCATATGTATATAAATTTATATTCTTAATAAAAGGCATCATTCATTTATTAATGTTATGTTTAAATACATGAGTTTGTAAATCTTAAATTAATAAATGAAGTCCTAGATATTATAAACACAGTGCAAAGGCAATCATGAAAGTGTTCATGATGTGAGATGTCTATTACATGCAAATATGATAATATCTAAATATCCCTAGTCATAGAATTAACAAGATAGGTCATTGTTAATACGGACAGACTAGCACTTGTTATGCTTCTTGAATTGTTCAAGCATTAGTTCTCATAACTGTGATTATGGAAGAAGATCAAAGCTAACAAGTGGATGCTTGTTAGAAGAACAAGTTCATTGAAGACCTACAAAGAGAATCCTCACATGGATATTAAATCTATATCAATGAGGAATCTCTTCATAGCGGTTGTACAAGTATCCTTACACTTGAGATCACCAAGGTTATCTTAAGTAGCAAGTGATAAACTTTGACTTCATAACTGATTACTTCCAACTGGGGGTGAACATAGTTAGGAGGTTGGGTATATCATGACCTACTTGAAGATAGTTGAGTAATCGATAAAGGATTCACCATCCCATATTTATTAAGGGAAGTTATCTCACATGATTCTATAATTGCCTTGTTCAAAGAATCTCTAGCCAGAGTAATATGCAAAGATGGATAGGGATCCATAAAGGGCATTTTAGGAAAAATGGTTAAATTAATAGAACATACATAATTAGATTTATATGAGTTGGCATAAATGCATACTTAGAATATAATTGAGATAAGAGTGGTGAAAGGAGTAATTACACAGTAACTATTTCTATGGAAGGGTATAGTCAAAACCACTTGACTTTCCTGACATTTGGGTAGTCATGATGCCTAGCTAGAGGCTGCTCATGACTTGTATAATAATGTATCATAAATGTCAATAAGGGATTGATAAAATGATTTAAAGAAGTTTAAATCATGTGAGTTTTGAATAGAACTCATAATTACATATTATACTGCCAATATGGATAGGAACCCAATAGGTCACACACATACAGAGTAAAGGATAAAATAGTAAAATGACAAGGATAATAATATTTAATATTATCATGGGAGAAGAGAAATGATTAAGAGAATAATTAATTAAAGAGTTTAATTAATTATGCTCAAGTAGAGATGTTAACAAAACTTTTAGAAATGTTCTGCAAAATGTACCTAATTGAAATATTGTATTTTATAATTAATTATTATTTGACTATAAGTGTTATAGGGCTGATATGATAATTAATAGATCCATTGGACAAATATAAGGGCCCAGAAGAATTCGTTTTTACGCAAAAACCCACCAGAGGATGGGTTACATGCCAACTCCAAATGAAATGTCTTAGAGGCCTAATTCTTAGACTAAAATAAATTTAATATATTTCGTAAGTGTTATGGAGCCTATATATTTAATTTGGATGATTAAATCCAATTATATGCATAAAGGGCCTAGTATATGGGTTATGTGCACAATCCTTTATGAAAGGACTTAAATTGGATTTAATTGAGCCCAAATAAATTAATAATATTTCTAGAAGCCTAATTAATATTTCTCCAACAATTTTAAAGAGCCCAATCCCATTATGAAGTTGGATTTTTAACCTAACTATAAAAATCCAAGATAAAGGGAATTAGGGTTAAGTGAGTTTTCATAAGAAAAGAACTTCTTTATTCTCCTCTAACCCTAACCACCACTCTCTCTCCTTGCCAGCATCAAGGAATTTTGGTCACCTTGTAATTCCCATAGTTTTTGGTTCATTTGATCCTTCTCTAATGTGGATTATGATTAGAGGTGTCCAATTTTGGACACTTTGGTTTGCGACAACCCGGTGAGAAGGAAAATCAACTGTTCAATAAAAATCAAAGGTGATTTTTCTTATTCTTATTAATATCTATATTGTATATTCATGGAAAGATCAGATATATTGGTTAAAAATTTTAATTTTCGCTTATACATTTGATATATGTAACCGATTAATTCTTTTTCTTTGATTTTTTAACCGCTTTCATCGATTTTTCATTCTCTATCCATCTAAAATTTATTTGCAACATTTTTAACTCTTTTTTATGGGTTACTATATTAATTTTACATTATTCATAGGTTTTAATTGCATTTTAATATACAACTTTTCAAAAGTCTGAGATACCCCCTAAAATTTGAGTGTTCTTCGAGATATGTGGCTTTCGCATTCCATAATTTCTAGGTTTGAAGATTCAGGTAATTAGGCTTTTTAAATTTCCTGTAAAATATAAACAAAGGATAATGTAATAATATATAAGTGCAATGCATTTGACATGAAAATATGACTTTTGGGCTTCCAGTGGTAAGGGACGGGTAACCCATGGCTAGCTCTTGGTGAGGGATGGTCGTCCCTCATCACTTTTCGATAAATAGTGCTTGATTTCCTTGGATTTCATGCCTTTGACTTTTCATCTTCCTTTTGACTTTTCGTCTTCCTTGAAGCTTCTTTCAGGTATTATTCTCTCTCTTCTCTTCTTTTATTTTATTTTCTTCTATTTTTCTTTCACCCATTTATTATCATTTATTCTCTTTGGACCTAGGTTGCTTAAAAAACTTCGTTATCATGACAACTGGACTTGCAAAACTACACTAATTACTTGATGATTCCAGAACTTGGGAGGATAACCGGTTGGTTCCTTATTCTAGTTTGAGGTTCTTGAGGGGGTCTCTCAAGATAGGAACCTATTTCTTGCTGCTACTCGGTTCAGGGATATGAGGTCTCACGTGTTTAGGTTTACTCACCAGGAGCTTTGCCCTTTACCAGCGGAGTTTGCTGCTATGGTCGATGTCAGGTTCGAGCCAGATGTTCGGCCTTATCTACCATCCATTGTTTCTAGATATCCTAGAGAGGTGATTCATAATTTTTGTGTTTTACCTTCTAAGGCTTGAGGTTTAATTCCCTTTAGGAGGAAATTTCCACTAGAGCAGCTGATTGATGTTCTCATGGATTTCGATGATGTGCTTACTTTTCACACTAGTGTGGTGCTCCTTTGTTATTTCACCCGATGTCTACTGGTATGCCGCGAGGATCCTATGACTGGGGACTATGAGCTTTTCAACATAGTGGATGGCATAGATGGGGGGCCTTAATGCAGTTCACCGTGATCCTGACTCTCTTCTTACCAGCAGTCTATTACTTCTTTAGGTATGTCCTAGATTTAAAGGTAGCACACCCCTTGTGGGTTTTTATGCTAGCTTTCCTTGTTAAAATACGCATCCTTTTGGATTAGCGACTAATTTGGGATTCCGTCACTAATATAATAGCGACTATTCATCGCGCAGTCGCTAAATTATATTAGCAACATAATTTTGGCAATTAGCGATGGAAAATGCCGTCACTAATTGCTAGTTTTTTTTTGTAGTGTTTCTTATATTAGCCTTTTAACTCTTAGTTCCCTTAGTTTATCATTTTTTAATACTTGGTAAAATTACCAATTGATCCTTAAACTTTTATTTTCTTTCATTTAGATCATTTTTGACTTTAATTATGCCATTTTCCATTCTTTAACTACTTTCTTTTTAATCTCTTTATTTTATTCTTACCATTTTTTATTCCAATTAACTAATTGGTTAATATTAATTCAATTTATACAATAAACTCAATTTATTTCATTAAAATCCAATATTTTCAATACAAACATAATATAAAATTCCGCTCAAAATTATTTTACTAAATTTCAAAATTTTCAATTAAATTAATATTCCATCAAAACCACACCCACATACAATTTAGGATCTTACATTCAAAATTTACCTAAAATATTCCATCACACACTTACACACACAATTCGGCCAACATAAATCCCTATCTTCCAATTTCCTTTTCTCCACTTTTAGTCATTCAAATTATCATTTTTAATAACCATAATCATGCCTATACCACTTATTTCAATTATACATCAATTATTCACATATATAGATAATATTTACAACCCAAAACCAACTCAATTAAATGAAAAGTAGGGGATTTTGTATCCACTTATCTTTTGGTGGCCTAAAATCCTCCATTCCTCCTTCTTCTTTGCTTTCTTCTCCTTAACTTTCCCTTTTTCCTATGATTTCCTTCTTTGGAAAAAATTCACAAGGCAAGAAATCATCATTTTCTTGCTTTCTTAATTCAATACAACCACATAAATATCATCTACACATTCTAAATTACCTATTGGAACCTTTAAACTAAATTAAAGACTCCAAAATTACTTATCTCATTTTTAACACAAACTTTTTCCCTTAATTTTTACCATTTATAACCTTTGAATTGAAGAGTGGAGACCTCAATAAGCTAATAGAGGTGGTAAAAATTACTTAAAAAGGTTTGATTTGGTGGGATTAGAGAATAAAATTGAAGAAAATCCCATGAAAGTGAAAAAAGGCCATTTTTCCAAGGATAAGAGAATAGAGATCGTGAGCCTTTTAGGAAGTTCTGGAAATTTACAGACTTGTGGTATTTAAAGGGGTTGGTTTGGGTTGGGCCTAATCCAACCAAAGTGGCTAGGCCTAATTCAAGCCCAATTCCCATTTTAAGCCCAATTGCATCCATAATTTATTTCTCTCACTTTCAAATCTCAAATTCACTTAAAATCAATTCCATAATTCTTAAAATATGTAATATGGCCTTTATAAATTTTTTTGGCTCAATCGAAATATGTTTTTGATCAGGTTTACTCAAATTGGTTCGGTTAGCTGATTTACTGTAAAATTATTTTTTCACTACCAGAAAATTATAAATATCAATTAGAGCCCAACTGGAAATTCCTACAATTTTTGAAGATCATTTGCTATTTTTAAAGCCTCGGTTAAATTCGCGATCAATCGATTACTATTTTAACCGAAATCATTATTTTTCTCTTACTTTCTGTGTTCAATTCGTCCTAGAAATACTTCCAAAATTCTCAAAATATATTCTTCCTAGAAATCATTAGGCTTCATGAATATTTTTAGATCAATTGGAGAGTACTTTTCTAGTCTAATCCATTTTTGCCAGTCCAATAGCAAGATTTTTCATGTCGCTACAAAATTATTTTTTATTTATCATATGATTTTACATCTCATTTAATGTAAATCTGAAAATTATGATGATTTTTAGAGGTCATTTGCTATTTTTAAGGTCCCGATCAAACTTTAGTCAACCTGAGCACCATTTAAATCGAAACTATGACCTCTTCCTTATTTTTAACTTTTGATGACCCATTTGACCTCATTTTTAATCCAAATTACATTCTTGGACTCCTGCCAACCTCATTTTTCCAATGGTCCAATACAATATTTTTCGACCCCTAGAAATACTATTCACCTCGGTATTACTATTCACTATCGAAAAATATTATTTTCGACTAACCCGATATTTGGACCATTACAAGTCTTCCCCACTAATAAAATTTCATCCTCAAAATTTACTTATGCATTATAATCACTATGCAATCACTTTATGGGGTATCCAATTCAATAACTAACCAATTCATTGTCCGTTAACTTTTACATCTTATGATCCTTGCGATTCAATAAACTTAAGAGATCCTTATATCCTCTCTTATACTCATAATCACTCTACCTTCAATACCTATTCATGGTATGTATACGTATATCATTCTATCCTTAATGCATTGCTCTGATCTTAGGACCAGCTAAACCTTTGCTCTGATACCAATAAAATTGTAACACCCTTATACCACCATAATATATGTACAGTGGTTGGATGTTAAAACACTAAGACAGTTATAATTACTATAGAAAATAGTGCAGTAAATATGTTTTTCAAAAACATCAATCTTTATCATACAAGTATATTCAGACAACAGTAAAAATAACAATTTATGGATACTCTATATAGAATAATACAAATACTTACACATGAAACACATAACTATCTAAACTATCTATACCTAAGTTAGTTGCTTCACTTGAATATATACATGCCATGCCTAAACAGTCACTTTTGCTTTGGATCATTATTCTGGATCAACATTAGTTTTCGGCCACTTCAACCTTCTACTTCCATAACTTGTATGCAGTAGGAACACTACGTGCTGACCATTAAAAATGCCCAATGGTGGATACAAATCCAAAACTTTCCAATAATAGATTCACACATGCTCACACAAGCACACACATTACATTTTTATATTGTAACCTTATTTGTTTAACAATTAGCTTACCTATTGCTTTAACTTCTGGTATTTCTAATTCTTTATTTAACAGTTGCTTGACCTTCCCTTTACTTTGTATTTTTACTCTATCGTTACATATATTGGCTTTTATCTTACTTTACATTTCAGTTGGTTTTTAGAATACTTTCAATAATTATTACTTTTCTTATTAATTCAGTTAGTTATTACACTTGGATCATTTTACATTAATTTTACATACTCAGTTGTAACTATTTTTACTTTATTTCAGTTACATGTAATACTTTACATTCATTATGATAACTGTAGCAGTAACTTTCATTACAGTTGTCGTTATTAATTCCAGTGTCATTTGTTTTGATTAAATTATGTTCTTTAATTCAATTAAACTTTTATTGTACCTTACTTTCATTTCCTTTTGCTCTTTTCAATATTAATCTCTCCATAGATCATTAAACATTCTATGATTGGTGTGCCTTTGTTCTTGTTTTATACCACGGTACTTAAGCCATTTATTTTTCTGTTCATTTCTTAATTTATAGTCATATACTATTTTTGTTGTCAATTTCATCATTACTTTCCTACTTTTATACTATTTTTGTTGTCAATTTCATCATTACTTTCCTACTTTTATTTTACTCTACATTTTAATCTCTTAATTAAGGTCTATTTACAATTTAGTCCTTGAAGATTCATTAGATTACATTTTGGTTCAATTTTCACTTCAGTATTGGCTATTATAACATTACTTAATTGATTTCATTATTCCTTTTTTTCATTTACTTTAGTATCGTCTAGGTACTTCGGTTCCTATATTAAATTTGTGCCTGAAAAGGTGAGCACTATTTTAATTAAATCCTTGCACCAATATTGTGTATGCATTTTTGTTAGGCAGTAATTTCCATTCATTTTCATTTAATTCATTATTTATAGGCATCGATTTCATTCAGTTATCAAGTATTTAATTTATTATCACACTACTATCCTTGTACTCTTATTTTGGTAATTAGCTATTCGGTATTTTATCAGACATTCCAATATAACTTTCATACGTTATAATTGATTTTAATTTTGCTTTATTATTTTCATTCCTTTATGAATAATTCAATTCAATTTCATTTTCTTTCTTTGGCATGCCCCTAGTATCAATCCGGTAAGAATCTTTGAATTGGATATACGAGATCAGTACATTTAGAGTGATTCCAAAGAACCACTCAAACATTACATTCCATTAACATTTCACATTTCAATATTTCAACAATCGATCAGTCAATAGACCGTCATTGGCCTACCAAAGCAAGTCGCCATGATTGCAACTATACATTTAATATCCCTATGGCTAGACAACTATATCCTATTCTAGATTTAACTACCAGATTACAACTAAGGGCAACATTCAATTAATTTCCATTCACTTTCCAGATCATTTTTCATTTTTCAATTTAATTGCCAACACATTTGGCTCCAATCATTCAATCCTCATTTAAAACTTCTATATAGTTTATATACATTCGATCCATTATGCATTCATTAATTCTACAGTACTTATTTCCTTTCAGTCTGATTTAAATCATTTTATTTCCCTCTTGACTTAATATTTTTACGGTATTCACATTAAACAATATGTATATATAATTTAAAAATTCATTTAAGCATTTCCTCACACACATATACATATATATTGTTTATTTATATCCTGTAAACTTAATATTCTGTTTATTCATCACTATCGTTATTATACTTATTTTATGGTTTTTTTCTAACCATTATTTTAATAATGTATATAAATATCTTTAATTACAATTTAATCTTTGAATTAGATACATTAGTATCTTTTTACACTTTATTACATTATTTACTTTCTAATTACTTTTTTAATCCTCTAAATCAGTCAAATTATCATTTAGTTCTCTTTTAATATTATTATCAACAATTTACATATTAATCCCTAAAATAGCTTAATTACGATTTAAACCTTCAAATTCCATCAATTTACAATTATGCCCTTCATTTTCAATTTATTTACTGAATTGCCATTACTTATTCAATTAATATCATTAACTCAATACTCACTCATAAAATTACCATTTAGTTCGTATTTTTCAATAAATTATTAAAGTACCCCTTTAGTTAATTTTATTTACAAATTCACCACTGTAATACATTTGCACTGTTGGTTCACTATTTTTGTAACAATTTAGTTTACTTTTTAAATTTCATTTCTTATGTAAATTTGCATTTGGTATTCAATTAATTATTCATTTTAATTAATTAACCTTTAAAAATGCTTCATTTACCATTTTTATCCTTTTTCCTCAATATTGCAAAATTACAATGTTACCCCAAAACTTTTAGTTTCTTTCATTTAAATCCCTCTTCTTCTTCTTCTTCTTCGTTTGTTTTTTTTTTCTTACTAAAATACTCTTTTATTCATTTTATTTACAATTTTGACACAATTTACACTTGTTATTCAATATTCATTTGAAATATTGTAGTTTAGTCCCTAAACCTTATTTCATTCATAAATTCACAAAAATTCTCACTTAATGCCTTTGTTTTATCCGGTTAACTAAACTTTACTTAAAATTATTGTTATACCCTTTTGCCTCCATAATTTGCAAAATTACCATTTTACCCATTTGCTTTCAAATTCTTTCATTTAAGTATTATTTCACTCCATTAAAATTTTATTTGCATTCCTTTACACTTTTAATTCTTTATTTATTTACAAAATTATAATTTTATCCCTAAACTTTTATTTCATGGGAAATTTCATAAGTAATACTCAATTAATTTCTTATATTAGCATTTTAACTCATAGTTCCCTTAGTTTATCATTTTTTTTCAATACTTAACAAAATTACCAATTGAATTTTAAACTTTTATTTCCTTTCATTTAGATATTTTTTCACTCTAATGCCATTTTCCATTCTTTAACCACTTTCTTTTTAATCCCTTTATTTTATTCTTACCATTTTTTATTCCAATTAACTAATTGGTTAATATTAATTCCATTTATACAATAAACTCAATTTATTTCATTAAAACCCAATATTTTCACTACAAACATAATATAAAATTCCACTAAAAATTATTTTACTAAATTTCAAAATTTTCAATTAAATTAATATACCATCAAAACCACACCCATATATAATTTAGGATCTTACATTCAAAATTTACCTAAAATATTCCATCACACACTCACACACACAATTCGGCCAACATAAATTCCAATTATTTATCTTATTGTAATTATCTTTATATATGCTCCTTAAATCCTTATTTCACATACTTACACATTTTGCTATGCAACTTATTATCAGTAAATTAATTATTACTACTATATCTCATTTAGCAATATAAAACTTTTTATTATTTATATGTATTTTCCATAATCACATATTTTATCAATTCCCATGGCCACCACATTTTTCCCTAAGGTGCATAGGCTGGTTAATGCCCCCCAAAACCTAGGAAAATCCAGCCTTAGGTTTTTAAGGAAAACCCATTTTGATATGAATTTTTTGCTAGCGGCTACCCAATACTGGGATCCCATATTCCACATCTTTAGGTTTATCCATCAGAGTTGTGTCCCTTTTTTGAGGAATTTGCTAAAATTATCGATGTCAACTTTATCCCTATAACTTTACCTTGCATTCCAAATTGTATTATCCAAAAGAAGCAAGTCGAGCCCTAGGAATCCTTCCTTCTGAGACTGTTAGATTGGTGCCCCAATATGGACCTATTCCTTTGGAACCACTGCTTGATACATTAAACAATTTCTTTGGCATACCTACTTTCCATGTTAGCATTATTTTTCTGATCTGTCCTTCTCTATATTTAACAGTGAACTTAGGGGAACCAACCGGTGACTACCAATTGCTCGAAATCATTAAAGGCACTCGTAGTGGTTTGACTTCCTTTCCTATTACTCTAGCAAAAACCATCCATAGCCTATACACTATCTACACTAATCCTATTGCAACTTTTTTTGAGAGCCCCTAATTGATTCTGGTACAATCATTATTTTGAAAGGTAGTGTGCCCCTTATGGATTTTCACACTAGCTTTTCTTGATGAGAAATGCATCCCTTTGAATTTTTACGTAACCCTATACCTCACTTTTGCCTGAGATGAATCTAACTCATATCAGCGGCTTTTATTTCATCATTTTTATTTTTCTTATTCTTATTCTTTTCTTTCCAGATATAGCTACAGTAGAAATTAAAGCTACTTGAGGAACCCCATCCTAACATGATAAGTGTATATTCCTTGAGGCACTACCTTCCTAAAAGATGACTTTACACCTTTAACTTACCATAGGAAGGCTTTATATGATTAGCAAGAGTAGATGATAGTGACATCAACTTTATATATGTATGGCTAATACCTGGTTATGTAACTTAAGATGGACATTCTGGAAGTGTACCATTATGTGGTGTGTATAGATCCACCTTCTGAGTAGTCTCTTATTACACATGCCAATTTAGGGAACAATAGGATATCATAAGGTGCCCATAGCAATTTTAAAGAGATACCTTATCTATCACTTTTATTTTTAGTTACCATTACCTCTGGACTTTACTGTATGCAAAAGTTGATATTTAGAGCCCAACTAAGTGGAATTTTACCACTTTTACTGCATATAAAAGATGGGTATCCTACCTCATAGTCAACAACAGAGTATATTGGCTAAGATAAAACTCAGACGAGAGTCGTAGAGGGTAATTTTTAGATTTAAACATGTAATATAAGAAACTATGTACTACTTTTCATATCGAACAAGACAAGTCAAAGAATGTATAATAAATCGATCTTATTTATATTAACGTATGAGTTTACACTACATATGGTAACATTTGCACACATTTTTATTATATATGATCATTATTCTAACATTATGTTCAAAAGTACAAAACCCTACTCACTCATAGGATTAAACCTTAAAAGTTTCTTTTCTCTGTTATCATTAGCCCTCTCAAATTTTCTTGATTTAACATTTTCACTTTGCCTCTAATTTTTACGCAATATGTCTTTTTATGGTTTTTACCTTAGCGAGGCATCAAAATTTAGCAAGGCCACCATATTTTTTTTCGTTTTTAACCCGTATAGCTATATTCTCTTCTTTTTCTCTTTTATTATTATTTCTAAGTCTAGCCATTAAACCTTTTCTACCTATCGGTGTTAATCAGCTATATAAACTCATTTCCATCATTGTCACTTAAGATTGTAGCTCCTTTAGATAATAGCTTTTTTACTACAAATAGGCCTTTTTATGTTTGTCTAAATTTGCCTTTAATATCGAGCATGCCTGACCATATTTGTTTGAAAACCAAATCTACCTTCTTTAGGGGATGTTTTTTTTATCTTTTATCCAAAAAAATATGATAGCTTTTTTGATAAATTTTGTTATGATAATAGGCTCGCATTTTATGCCTATTTAATAGGTTAAGCTGAAGCAACCTCTATCCAGCTCATTCCGTTTATGGCAATTCAACTTTTAAAACCACCTGCAGTGATTGATGTTCAATCTCTTTTAGAAGCACAACTTTTTTTTTTGTAAACAAGTGAAAAAAGAATTGCTTTAGTTGAAGTCCTAGTTGTTCTATATCCCTATAGTGCGAAAGGTAACTTCTCAACCAAATACTATTAGGTTCTAACCATTTTAGTCAAAATCTTTTAACATTTTTATTGGTTGCCTCAATTGCTTCATTTGCCTGAGGATGATATAGTGATGACTTATGATGATGAACTCCATATCTTTTTAATATTTTTTTTATTTCTCCTTAAATGTGAGACCTATTGTCATACACTATATAATGTGAAAGTTTGTATCTACATGTTGGATTCTTTTTTATGAACCTTGCCATTTCTCTTACACCTAAATTATTGAAAAATTCCACTTATATACACTTTAAGAAGTAATCAATACCGACTATAATGAACCTTTATCCATTTGATGATGGTGGATAAATCATCTTTATGATGTCAATGCCCTAAGTAGGAAAGGGCCAGGGCAAGGTAAGATTACATAATTATGACATGGGCACGTCTTAAATCAGTGTATTGCTAGTATAGCTGGCATTATTTTACATATTTGGTAAAATCTATATCCATAGTAAGTAAGAAGAACCCTTGGTGTAATATTTTTTAGCCAAAGCTAACCTATTCATGTGAGCTTCACAAACTCTAGCATGGACTTTTTTCATTACTTTTTTTACCTTCTTTCTCATCTATACACCTTAATTATAGGCCATTTGCCAACCTCTTGTAAAGTACCCCTCCCACAATGATGAATTGAGTGGATAGCTTACGTAACACTCTTTGATCCTTTTCCATGGCTATTTTCAAAAGCACAGATTTTTAAAGGTAATTTTTGATATCAAAATACTAAGGCTCCCTATCATTTGCCTCAATGTTTGTTACCCATTTTTCCTTGAAACATGGTTTATCAAAACTAAAAATGAGTATGGGCTTCATGTTTACCCCTTTTGGGTTATCTTACATCAATACCAATGTTGCTAAGGCAGCAACTAACTAATTTTCATCATAAGGAATATACTCAAAAGTACAAACCTCAAATTGAATACTCAAAGCCTTTAAACATTTTGTGTAAGGCATTAACTACTCTTCTTTCACAACCCATTTATATTTTACTTAAAAAACTAACAAAGATGAATCATTATAAACTTTTACACTTCTTAGCCTCAGGGCCAATAAAGCATCCATTCCAAAAATGCATGCCTCATACTCAACTTTATTATTTATGGCCTTATGTCTGAGTTTCTTTACTAAGGGGAGCTTTTCTCCCTCAGGCGTTACTAGAATTACTCTTATCCCTATGCCTTTGTTGTTCATAACTCCATCAAAGAATATCTACCATTCTCAAAATGCTATAGTCATAATGTTCTCATCGATAACTTATAAGGTATTTCTTCCCCGCTAACGATTAGTCTATTAGAAATTCTGCCATAACCTTTCCTTTGATGGTTTTCTGGGTAATGAACTCAATATCAAACTCCTATAAGAGAATCAACCACGTTTTCATTTTTTCAACAGCAATGGTGCCTCTTACAAGTATTTAGGAGGATTTTGGTTAGCTACTACTTGAACTATGTACAAATGAAAATAGTGTTTTAGCTTCTTAGAGGTCTAAATAATTGACAAGTAAATATTTTTGACCTCTACATACTTAGTTTCATTTGGTAGAAATTTCTTACTGAGATAATATACGGCATACTCTACCCTAACATCATCTTTCTGAGCCATCATGGCTCCTACTGAATTGTCTTCCATAGCCAGACACAAAATCAAAGGCTTTCCAACTTATAGCAGCCTCAAAACTAGTATACATAAGAGGTATTTTTTAATAGTGTCAAAAGCTACCTGATAATCTTCATTCCATACCATCGGCTAATCTTTTTGGAAAAACATAAAGATAGGCTCACATATGGAAGTCAACTTGGCAACAAATCAACTGTGTACTGCAACCTAACTAAAAACCTTCAAACTTCTTTTTGTTTTCTACAACATAAACATCTCTTTGATAGCTTTTACTTTATCAGGATTTGCTTCTATCCCAATTTGGCTCACAACATGTCCTAGGAGTTTCCCTCAAGTTACCCCAAACTCTAAGAGAGTATATCCTATAGCCCATGTAAAAGGCATGTATTTCATATATATATATATATATATATATAAATTCATGTTATTAATGAAAGGCATCATTCATTTATTAATTCTATGTTTAAATACATGTGTTTGTATATCTTAAATTAATAAATGAAGTCCTAGATATTATAAACACAGTACAAAGGCAATCATGAAAGTGTTTATGATATGAGATGTCTATTGCATGCAAATGTGATATTATCTATGTAGCACCCTTATGCTATAATCTATACATATCACTTTATCCATCTCATTACACATGTTTTACTGTGCAACATAAACATATACCAACTACATAGAGAACATATAATCAAACTTAATACATAAAAGTGCTATATTTTTAAAAAATTTTCAATGTACGTTAAAGTCTCTGTACAAAATACAACAACTGTTTAACATTTTTACATATAATATCTCTAATACCACAAAATCTTTACTATATACAAAGAGCCCAAAATAAAAGTCTATAATTGTCTCTCTCGTTGACTTGAGTTGGCCATCCTGCTGCAGATATCACCCCAACAACCTACATAGATGAAACACCCGTGCTAAGCTATAAAGCTTAGTGGGGAACTAAATCATGATAAACGACCACTCACAGTGATCGTTAACAAGCACACAACATGCCTCAAATATAACAATGATTTATTTCAAGAAATGAAAGAAATTAAACATTTACATTCACTTATAGAAATCATAAAGTTCAACGGTAAAATTTGCACTGACATTTCATTCACCATATATAATCATACACGTATCAACATCCTTTGGACTTAAGTTCAAGCATTGATAATATTCCTATTTTATTAAATAATGCTTAATCATGAAAGTATAGTTATCTATTATTAATTTCATAAACAATCTTCACAGACAAAAATTATCTTATATCTATTCTTGTATGTCTTGGATATATATACACACATTAGAATTATATAACAAAACAACACTTCCAATTACCATGAGATTATTATATTACTATAGGCTTACTTTATATTCCATAAGTTATTCATGTTATAACATATTAGATGTATTATAAAAATAAGCCTATCAACTAAACATTACACTTATATATCATTATCATAAATAGCAAATACACGTTAAAGAATGTGTACATGCAACCATGTGAACACATATATAATCATAAGAAAAATATTTCAAAACAATGGTTGTTACTGTCTAACCTTTATAATCTTTAATATACAATATGAATATGCACTTATAAAATTGTTGCACCCATTAGATTTTATAATACTAGCAGTATAGATACATATACTATTGGGCATTCTTTTAGATGTGAGTTTTATGTGAAACAAAAGGAATTTCATATGTAGAATAGTATAAAGTCAATTAAGAATTTGCATGCCTTATTAAAATTTTCTTAACCTTTGACAATAAAGCCTGCACTATTCTAAAGAGGTGGATATCAAGTTATACGATAGTACTGGAAGGTATAAAACTGTTGATTGTAACGGTGGCACCCAAAGGTACAAATAAGATATCCGAAGGTATTAAACGGTGATCCCTATAGAAATAAAACTATATGGTAAATCAGTGGACCCAAATGGGGTCAATCAAATAAAATGGACCCAAACAGGGTCAATCAAATAACATGGACCCAAACAGGGTTAATCAAATAACATGGACACAAACAGTGTCAATCAAATAACGTGGACCCAAATGGGGTCAAGCAGACCCAGGCGAGGTCGGCTACAACCCAAACGGGGTTGTTAAAATCAACTATAACTTTTAAACCCAAACAGGGTCACTCTAACTTTTAATTTCAAGTGGACCTAAACAGGTCAAACTGTTCAGAAATAGCTGTAAGGTACCCTTATAGGCATGCCTATCTATCCACATCCTAGACTCAATGCAGGCAATTAAATCCTTTCATAAAAACTCACTTTGCTTTAATTTAACTTTATTCACATAAGTTTAATCATATTTATATGTATACACTTATCAAAAATGTATACTCACATAAACTATGCAAGTTAAACATTATAAGACTACTTCCACTTTTAAACATTACTATCCTTTATTTATAAGGAGATCATGGCATGCATTTCCACAATATCACATATGTAAACAACATTTATCATCTCATTATATTAAGCGCCTCTATTCAAAGTATACATGCCCACATATCTATATTTCTATATTTCTTTTAAACATATCGTGCTTAAGAACACTTTTGTTTATGATTATAAATTCACACTTATATAAGCTTTGTATTATCTTACTTATATGATATAATTATAGAAACCATATTTATATGTAAATGCATATGCATGTCTATGTCATAATTAATTAAAAGCATATTTTGAGATTTAAACCAATTCATGTATAATCACACTATGTTTATGATATAAGCACACATATATTTTATTAATAGCATTACTTCTTCATATATGTAAAGTTGACATTTTAGCTATACACAACATTAACCTCAATAGATTAATAGCAAACATGTATATTATTTAGTATAGTGTAATTTAGACATTCATGTATATATATATATATATAAATATATTAACCCAATCAAAGTTAGGTCATATAACTAAGTACAATAACTTTAAGTTCATCAATATGTAAATAACAAGATAATATCATCATTGCATACAAGTATACATAACATTATATACTTCAATTTTCTTGGTCCACATACCTTAACACCAAATGAACATTTATGGTAACATTATAATAACTAACTATCACATATATATCCTATCTACATATAAGAATGTTTACATATATTAGGTACCCATTTACATATAGTTATAGTTATAACTCATAGTATTAAGGTTCTTTAAAAACTTTATTGGCATATATAAATATATATTATCTCATTTCAGCATCTTAATTATGTTCATGCGTGATGGTATCAGCATTTATATTTTCAATGTTTTAGACATGCATATACATGCACATTCAACTTGAGGTAATATAAATCATATGCATCCATATGGACAATTATGTATGTTCATATATATACAACTTCCAGCATTCATGTATAAGTATTTATATATTCATGTTTTCTTCTTCAAAAATTGAACTCTATATACATTTTATGGCATCAAATTTCATTTATCATGCTTGAACATTACATTACCAATTTCATAGTTGAATGATTGTATAAAAACATACACTATCATTTGATTCAATATATATATATATATATATATAAGCATAAATTCACATAATCAACCATGTACATGTTTTTGAACATACATGTATATACCTAACACTTCAATCAAATATTTTACATGCTATTTGTAAATCAGTGTATTTTCATGTATACATAGATTTAACATAACTACATCTAAAACTAAATGTTGAAAATTCTACCTTTAGAATTTTGCACTGTGGCAGAATTTCAAATACAACTTATATGCCATTTTTGACCTGAAAATGTCATTTTTAGCAAAATTTTCCTTCTAAAAACATGACCCCTTATGTTTCTCATTTTTATAACATCAAAAATCATTTCAATAGAACTTCCAGAACTCAAGATATTTATACCTTAATAAATACTGTTCTTATTGACAGTGCTGTGTATAGGTCCGAAATTAAGCTAAAATTAGACAAGCTTAAGGACAGAATTAGGCTTTGCTTTCTTCATGAAAAGTATAGGTTTAGAAGTATAGTTTTTACAGAATCAAACCTAATAGCATTTCGTTCACTATACTAAGAGATATATCATAATTTCCATAATCTGATCCAGAACCGAGAATAACAGCTCACTACAATTTCAATATATCATATAAATTATTTAGAGGCATATTTATGGCTAGGATTCTTCCACAAAGTTGTTTATCTTTCTAAAAAGTTTACATAGAATCAAACCTCACTGAATTATGACTTAAATACAAGGGGTTATGGTTAAAACATTGGTAACTGTTCAAAACTGCCTATACACTCAAATAGTTCACTTGTACGAATTTTTTGAGTTCCTTAACAATGGAATCAAGCCACGACTCCTTCTAATGAATTGTAGATAATTGAATTTGGTTTACCTAGAACTTTGAATTACCTCAATCCGAGGTCTACAATACTAGATATGGACAAAACAAGCAGCCTGGTTCACAAGAACCACACCCAGTTTTTCCTCAACATTCAAAAACATGATTTTTCCTATTTAAATCTCTCATAAACCCTAAACAAACAAATAAATTATCATTAAAATTAAGTAATCCAAGCATAAACATTGATATCCACACACATGCATGAGATTAAGTTCCCAAACCTGAAATTTACTCCTTCGTCTAAAAATATCTTCTCCTTGATCTTCTTCTTTGAAATTATGATTCAAAAATCCTTTGATCACTTACATGCAATTGATTTTTCCTTGTAGATCATTTAAGAGAGAATAAATAAGAAGCTTAGGAGAGAAGATGCTGCCCCAAGCTAAGAACACAGCCACTCCCACCATTTCCCTCTTTTAAATGTGATCTTCTATTATATAAAGATGAAGAGAAAAGTTCCCTTGGAGTCCCTCAACAATTTGCATGTAATGAAAATACCCCTTTCTAAATAATTTGTTAAAACATTAACCCCACTTCCTTACTTCCTTTGACATTGGCCCTTAAATTATTAATCTCTTTTAATTGGACCCCAAATAAAATTATTTTATTACATTTGGCCCCTTTTTTTTAATTATATCAAAATTGACCACTTAGCTTTAATTAATTTTTTTATTTAATTAACGTTTTACTCCTCTAACACTTCCATTAGGTCTTAAATTATAATAATTCATCTAATTAACCTTAATTAGACTTTAATAACATATTAATATCCTTGAATTCTATTAGGGCCTATTTTGGGTCCTTATAATCTAAATATCCCTAGTCATAGAATAACAAGATAAGGCATTATTAATCTTGACAGACTAGCACATGTTATGCTTCTTGAATAGTTCAAGCAGTAGTTCTCATAACTATGATTATGGGAGATGATCAAAGCTAACATGTGGATGCTTGATAAAAGAACAAGTTTATTGGATACCTGAAAAGAGAATCCTCACATGAATATTAAATCTAAGTCAGTGAGGAATCTCTTCATAGCGGTTGTGTAAGTATTCTTAGACTTGAGATCACCAAGGTATCTTAAGTAGTAATTGATATACTTTGACTCCATAACTAATTACTTCCAACTAGGGATGAACATAGTTAGGAGGTTGGGTATATCATGACCTACTTGAAGATATTTGAGTAATCGATAAAGGATTCACCATCCCAGATTTATTAAGGAAAGTTATCTCATATGATTCTATAATTGCCTTGTTTAAAGAATCTCTGGCCAGAGTAATATGCCAAGATAGATAGGGATCCATAAAGGGCATTTTAGGAACAATGGTTAAAATTAATAGAACATACATAATTAGATTTATATGAGTTGACATAAATTCATACTCAAAATGTAAGGACCCAATCATGGCCCTAACTGGATTATAGTAAAGTGACGAGAATTATAGTTAATTAAAGAAAATATTGAATTATTTCGCATTGTTAAGGTTAAGTCCCATTAGGGGTATTTTGGCAATTTCAACATGTATATAAATTGAGTATGGTTAAAATTAAGATAAAGAGGGATATAGTTGAAGTAAGTTAGAAGTTTGGGAGTTAAATGTTAAGAAAGATAAGTTGATGGGGTTATGTTGTATAAGGGTAATTTTCGAAATTCACACCATGAGATATTTACCCCACTAACTCCCTCAATAGCATTTTAGAGAAGGAAATCAAGGGAATTGAGAATGGGGGGATTGGTATTTTGGAGAGAGATAGTTCTCACTCTCTACTGGTTACGAGTTGGAGAAGGGAGCTAGGGTTTGTGAGTGAAGATCAAAGGTAATGTCATTCCTTAAAGATCTCTTCTTCCTCTTCTTTTCTTCAATTATGATTTTGGTCATGAGGGATTGCAAGATCATGTTATTGTTCCTATGTATAAAGAGAATAAAGAAGCAGATAGATCAAGAATAGGAGAAAGAAGAAAGAGCTAGATCGGTGGAATTTTGAAGGAGATGAAGTTGGTATATGAGGTATGGGAACTCTATATAAATGGTTACTTGATGATTTTCCTATGTTCTTGTATATGTCCCCTTAGTTGAAGTGAAGGTTAAATTTTAGTGTTTTAGATGAACAAAGGATGATTTAAATCTAAGTACTTGAGGTGAATTTTGGGATTCAAAATCATTTGAGCTAGAAATTGGCATTTTTAATCCAGATTGCTGAAATGCCTTGTATGGCCGTGCGTCCTTCTCCTTTCCTTCGTGCATGGCCACGCATACTTATGCTTCCTTGTACAGCCATGTGATACCTTTGCTTCTTCAGTGCATAGCCGTGCCTCCTTTTGTTTTCCCTGACGTGGCTGTGCATCTTCCTTGTGAGTTTCCCGTAGGGCAGCGTGATGAGTTGTGTTTTCTCTCTGCGTGGCCATGCATTTCTCTTATGTTTTTCATGCATGGTCATGTGGTGGCTTGAGTCTCTCCTTGCGTGGCCACGCACTGTATTGCCTTTCTCCTTGTATGGCCATGTGAATGGCTTCATTCTCCCTCTGCTTGGCCGCATGTTTGGCCCTTGTTCTCATTGCGTGGCCGTGTATGCCTTCTCTTCTTTCTTTGGAACGACCACTCGCATGTTTTCTTTTAATGGTTCTACTTCACACTCTAAGCTATAAATTCTTCATGAATCATGAATCCCGTATTATAAAATATAATTGGAGAGAATTAAATGGACCATAAGTAATGTACATGATGATTATGTTAATTAAAGTGGTGGTTAAAAAGCCATGTGATTTCTAAATGAAATAATTGAACTGTGAAGTCTTTTTAAGACATTATGAATGACATAGGTAGATGTTAATCTCAGATGTGAGTACTTTCACTACTTGCGAGACACCGAATGTATGTATATAATATATTGGATGAACTAAATGTATAAAGATTAAATTAAGTATAATGAAGCAAAGGAAATGGTTTTAAAGGAACCTCCACAAGTTTTATGATAATCAAGCACATCGAGCTAAGTAATGATGGTTCACATGAACAATAAATTAGAGGGGCTTGTGCATGGCAATGTTAATATGAAATGTAGTTGTAAAAAGGTATGTTAAGGCCTAATGAGCATCAAATTGAGAATAACATGAGACAATATAGTAACTTAAATGATATGTTATTCAATGTGTCTTATAAAATCAAAATAAGGTATACACTAAGTCAAGGAATGGTTCTGTCCAAAATACTATGATTTAACCTAGTGGTAATAAAAGAATAGTCATAAGGTTGCATGTTCGAGTTAAAAGAAGCTGGACATCGCATTTTTATGTTAAATTATGAAATCATAGAAGCTTGGTTATACTCCAACTCACAAGAGGAATTAATGATTAGCTGTAATCTGTAATAACCTGCTTACATGTTTGCTCATGCCTATAATACATTATGATTAGCACATGACCATCCGCAGTGTGTTAATGACTAAGATGAAATAAGCTCACATAATCTATCTAAGTATAAAATACAAGTAAGAGGATTGAAATATGTATATATATATATATGACTATATTAAGGTATACAACATATTGTCTGTAATTTGATAAACTATTGAAGTGAATCAAAGGACAAGTGTTGACCTTTAAGCTGTAGGAGAACTTACATATGTTACTACTATATGGATCGTAAATGCATAAGTATCGCTAAAAATAATCATGTTTTGATGTGAGTTTGATGAGTTATGAAAGCTGCTTATGGCAAATTGCAACAAGGTACGTCATTGAGAATCACTAATGAGTTATGTAAGTAAATATTTTATAATTGAGTCAACCATGCTATGACAAGTAGTTTGATCCCTTATGTGACCAGTTATGAATACCCTAAGAGTATGTACTACTATTATTCAAGTTGCCTTTATATAGACACACACACACACACAAACATATATATATATATATATATATATATATATATATATATATATATATATATATATATATATATATATATATATATATATATATATATATATATATATATATATGGACATGCATATGATAATATGAAGCTTTTTAGTTGCAAGAACCTTACTTTCATAATTGTCTCATTGGCTTCATGCATAATAGGCATGCCGAGTTAGATTGATGAAAGTAATGTTTTATTATGTTTGCCTTATCCTGCAAATCACTGCGATGGGTATGAATGATGTTATAGTAACTATGTGATGACATAACTTGCATCCATGTGCAATGAAACTTAAAGCTTAACATTGATGTATGATAAGAATGATATACATTCTTTTATGAAAAGTAGCTTTAAGCCAAATGATGTGATAAGTAAAGAAGGATATGTTAAATTAATGATGTTCATAAGTGGTTAAGCCTGCGGGTCTTAGTTCAATCGTGGATTAGATAGGCATGCCTAGGGGGATACAGTCGCAGCTGCCATAATTGACCCTGTTTGGGTCTTATTCGTTAATGGAACCATTGTTTGACCACCTTATGTTCTACTTTTTATGATAGCTTCTTTAATATCCTCTCTCAACTCAGGCATAAGAATTTCAAATTCAACTTTCTCCTTCCCTTTAACCCTAAAAGCTAATAGTTCTAGAGTTAGGATCTCCTTAGGAACATCATTATCCCAGTCAAATAGCTTAATCATGATTTCATTATCCCAAAATGCCTTGGCAAGCTTGATGGTGCCACTGACCTAGTTAAAAGTATTATTTAATATTTCAAACCCAAGAATAACTTTCCCCTCAATCAGTACAGGCTCAATCTCACCACAATATTGAGGTACAACATATGTGGGCATAAAGGTATCAAGAATGTGTGGCATACCCTTCGGGTTTGATAGACTCCTCTTCTTAGCATCAAAATTTCTATAGCCTAATCCCTCCGGCTAGTCTATCCTCACTACAAGAAAAATCCATTTTATGAATGAAAATTCCTAATAAAATTGAGTGAATTTCCATTGGGAAATCAAAATGCCGATGGAATTTAATGACGAAAATAGTTGTAAGAGAATCGGTTGTAAACACCTTTTTCGACAGAAAAAATCATCCGTCGTTAATTTTGTCTGGAGGTGTAGACTGAACAATTGTCATCATTTACAATATTTATTGATGGATTTAATTTCTGTCATTAATATTAGCAACAAAATTTTATTTTCCCGTCGAAAATTTTATCAATGGAAATAAGTATTTTGTAGGCAAAATTTCGATGGAATGATATGTTCCGTAGGTAAATTTACTAATGGAATGATATGTTCCATCGGTAAATTTGCCTTTTACTAAAAAAATTTACGATGAAATTATCCATCACCAATCCATCACTAAAATATTATATATTTTTAATAATTCGAGACATATATGTTAAACACCATAGCTGCCATATATTTTTTCTAACAGTGCATATATGAAGAAATGTTTTGGCATATATATAAATTCATTGTGCTTGCATATATAGATTCTTTATACAATCATAATTCATTATCCTAATGCATTGACTTAGGATATATTTTAAGGCATTTCAATGAGAGGAAAATATAAAACCAATAAAGATACCTTCAAAATACTTACATCAAATGCTACGCTACTGAGAATCCCACCAACAAAGGCATCACCTACACCACTTGCAGAGGAAGACATATTGTACTGTATAATAATTTCCATGAATGTCATATAAATTATACTTTCAAACAAATTTACTAATTATATTGTATATCTTACATATAAATTCATTTACATGAGTGTGACAAATAAAATATTTAATTAAAACTTTATTCAATAAATCTCTATCGGTTGATATTTAAAATTAAAAGGTATATATTATTTTTTCTTTAAAAAAAGTTAAATATAATTGCAACCTCATACTATGATTTGATATTAATTATATCATTGTATTAGAAAGATAATTTAAAAAAAAATCAATAACTACAATCCAATAATAAACCTACTTTCAATTATAAATAGCATTAAATACTAAAATGCTTAATAATAATTATCAAAGGCAATAATCAACATATCATTTAATTTCATTCTCTATCTATTTAATTTCACATATCAAATAACTGCTTGGTTCATATCTATTTAATTTCACAACTCAATTAACTGATCCGCTCATATCTACTTAAAGCCCAAGCACATTGTTTCAATTATAGATAGTTAACAGCTGCAGTTTTCATTTTAAACAAATACCTATGAACAAGCTGGTTTCATTCAAAAAGTTAAGCACATGCCAATGCAAGTCCATTTTCTTTCACTAAAAGCATAATTCTATTCAAATGCACAATTAATCCTTTTATTTAATATATTTCTAACCTATTCATTAATCTAAAATAAATTAATGTACCCTACCATATAAATCATTATATTGAATAATTTAATAACTAAGATATAAAAATGATGAAGTCATAGCCAGGGTGTGGATAAACCTTAAGACGGTTAGCATAATCACACAAATCTTTGGCTTCTTTGAAGACATTTATAATAATGCACTACCTGAAAAATATATAAAGATATAAAATTACAAAATCTTAAAAAGCTGCCCAATACCAATGAATATATATTAATATAAAATATTATTGATGTTTTTTAAGTCAACTTTATGTATTTATAAAGTATAGAAAAAAAAAGAAAAAATATCCCGACTATATATAATTTTGAAACTCACTTATGGACTAATGCTAGTAGCAAAACATAGGAGGTCTAGTTTGCAAAAATGTTACATTGATAAGTATGGGAGGAGTAATATTATTATAGAAGAAGGATAAATTTCTCATAACTATATATTGGCCATGCCTATATACATTCCCATCAATATCACTATCAATATTTCTTCAAGATTAAATGTAATACTCAATAACAAAAGCAGTATAAAAATTTCTAGTTTTGACAGTGATTGATGATTCCATTCAACCAACCTATTCAAGCTTTTAGCTCATTATTAATATATGTCTATTTCACTATAAAGCTAACAGATCATATATTATCAAAAAATGAACTCCTTTAATGCATAATTAAAGTTCTAAATCACTGTGAATATGTTATTGCCCCAACACCGGGTCAGCCGTGAACAGTAATTTCCGATAGTGAAAGTGTTTTTCGTGCCCTAAAGGAAACTCGAAAGTCAAAAATATTTTATTGGACCATTGAAAAGTATTAGTCACGGGGAGTTTGGGGTTGAAATTTGAAGTGAAATTGAGGTCAAATGAGCCTCCAAAGGTAAAAAATATGAAAAATGTAGCGAGTCAATTTTCCTGGTAGGGAAGGTTACTTAATTTTACGTAAATAATTAAAAATAGTAAACGAACTCCAAAAATTGCCAGATTTTGCAAGCCTATAGTTGTCCAATCGGACCAATAAGTTTGAATCGGACCGATAATAGACTCCGATTGAGCTAAAAATTTGCGTGCTAAGTATTTTTTATGTGATAAAATTGATGGAATCATTTTCGAAGTGATTTGAAGTGAGGAAGATAAAGAAATTGGTTTGGGCCTTAAATAGCCTAAAATGGGCTTTAAATTGTATTTGGGCTAAACCCATGGATTAAGCCCATATTTAGGCCCAAATGAGAGGTATAAATAGAGAGGAAATCTGCAAAAATTTTAGATTTAGCTGGCTTCCTCTCCCTCTCCTTAGTTGGCCGAACCATAGCACTCTCTCCTCTCTCTTTGATTTCTTCTTCTTTCACTTCAAATATCTCATAATTTCCAACATAGCAACTAAATTTCCATCTCTCTAGATAACCCTAGTAGCCTCAATCAAGTGGTTTGAGCAAGAGAAGGCTAAAAATCAAGTGGATAAAGTAAATAGGGTAAGTTGGATTTTAAGAAAATTATGGACTTAAATTAATTCTTTAGTATTTTCCCATTTATTTTGAGGTGTAGTTTATGATTTTGAGCTTGGATTTTGCATTTGAGATCAATAAGATGAAGAAAACTAAGGATTTATGGGCTAGTTATATTAGGTGTGGAGAGTGAAGGAAGGATTTCAAAGGATAAAGGCAAAGAGAAGGAAGGCTAGGCACTCTTGATCAAGATATAGTGGTATGTGACTAATAAATCTAAGTATTTCCTATTTATTTAAATTAATTTCCTTTATGTATGTGGAAAAAAATTGCTAAATGGCTTAATTATTTAATTAATTGAGATAGGGTAAATGAAATTAGAGCATAATTGATTATATATGTATGATTAGAGTGAAGAGAAATAATTTTTAAGCTTGTGTTAGCATGATGGCCGAATTTGTTCTTAAGGAAAAAAGGATGATTTTTGCATGAAAATGATAATTAGTAGTCTAAATTAATTGTAAATGTCATATTTAACTTCCATGAATTTTTATATGATTTATGGAATTTTATGGAAATTTTTAAAGTTTTGGATTAGTGTATGTAAGTAGTGAAATTGGTGATTTATAAAGAAATAAATCATAAATTAAGTACATGTGGGTAGTAAATATGAAATAATGTGTATATAAATTTTTAGGCAATTTATATACATTAAATGAATAAATGAGAAATAAAATAGTAATTATATACAATGAAAAATATTGAATTATGGAAAAATAATTCAATAAAATGAAGGAATAATGATAATAAATGTGAAAAGTGTGAATATAAATTTTTAAGAAATTTATATGCAATAATAAGGTATTTTCAAAAATAAATTATGAAATTTGTATAGGTAAAAATTATTGAATTATGAAGGAATAATTCAATAAAGGGTAAAAAGTGGAATTAATTTACTATATTTGAAAAGTTAGTGAAAAAGTCATTTGATGAAAATTCTGAAAATGAAAAAGTTTATGAAGACTTCGAATTAAGTGAAATTGAATAAAAGTATGTACAGTAATGCCCTTAGAAATAACCAGGCAGTAAAAACTAGCTCAGGATATAATTGGTTGGCCATAGGGATATCTCTGTAACGCGGTGCAAGTTATGACGACTTGCTATGCTATGGATTGGATCTCTGATCACCATGGCTACTTTGTCTCTGTTCTCTGCTCTGTGAGAATTAGCACTCTAGGGGTCATTTCTCTATCTCTGTTGTGGCCCTGTGGGGTCCACGTCCCGTGTCTCCGGTTTGGAGTTTTCTATCGGGTTAGAACTAGGGGCATAATGAAAATTATATGAGAAAATGTGAAAGAGAAGTGAAAAATGATAATTAAAAGTGAAGAAGGAATAATTTGAAAGAAAAAGAAAGTTTAGGGGTAAAATCATAATTTTCCCCAAAAGAGTAAAAATTAAGCAAATTAATTAAGAATTGCTTAATTAAGGATAAAACAGTCAATTAATGGTTAAAATGTATTAAAATGAAGTTTTATGGTCAACAAGGACTAAAATGTAATTTTGTATAATAATGTTTAACTAAGTGTAAAATTAAGGTTAAGTACCTTAATTAGTAGTTTAAATGTTAAAAAGAAGCATAAAAAGGCTAAATTCGTAATTTAGCAAGAAAAATGGACTAATTTGATAAAAGGTAAAACTTTGAATTAAATGTATAATTTGACAATAAACGAGTATTTTGATGAATAAAGTGTATTAGAAATTTAAATTGTTAACTGAAAGGAAAAATGTTAATTAAGTTGCTTGAAAGATTAAAATGGATAATTTTGTCATAATGAGACTTTTTAGGTGGAGTTTTGGAAATATCTAGACTGTTAGTCACCACTGGGCATGTCAAGCGCTCAGTGCATAGTTGTGACTGCGTGCAAGTTTGCAGGAGCGGGAGCAAGAATATTCCCTGAAGGACTTTTTTTTTATTAAAGTGGAGTTTTAAACTTTTTGGCATGTATATAAGTGTTATACTTATGGGTTTGTATGTTGTAATTAAATACATTGGAGTTGATATTTTGGGACTATAAAATGTTATACTTGGTGATTTATAGTGAGACTTTCTGGTATATTTGTATGTATGTGATATATCTGGATAAATGGTTAAGAGATTAAAATGCTTAAGATGACGATATATAAATGTTGTGCCTATGAGAGGCTGTGTGAAATTGTCTGTGTTTCAGGGGGATAGTACTATGTACAGCCGTTATATTGCCAAAATTTTATTAAATGCATAGTAAATTGGATAGTTACAGGTCATCGGCAATTTGGGATTAAGATAACTAAGTATAGGTTATTTAGTTAAAAAGGAATAAGTTGGAAAAAAAAAATTTTTCTGGCCTGCAGTGTATCGGAACAATGTTAGGTATAATAAGGGTGTTACAGAATATGTGTATAAAGCATGAAATTATTCCACTGTGAATATGTGCACATACCTCTCTTATAGGGAAATGGTTCATATAAAAGAAAAAATGAAGTGCAATAATTCATATCCAGAGCAACAAATATAACTTAGCTTAAAGTGAATTCCTTGGGCTTGAAGGTAGCCTAGTGAACACTCATCTTCCCATTAACAAGTCAAATCCTTAAACCACTTAGATGACTCTATGATCACTAAAAAAATGTGTTAGCATGATTATGCATGGACATGTTGTACATTATTTACAAAACACATACACAATTCAAAAGTAAACCTTCCAACCTTATTTGTCCTATATAGGTGGTCATACTATCTTTTTCTTTGTCAAGATTAGCTTATGGGTTATCAGGGAACCTGATGAATGCATATGGTGCATGGTAGAAAATCAACATCATAACCTCTCTTTATTTAAAGCGTAAGCGAATGTAGAATTAATTAGTATATATTTAGTTAATTTCGACAAACAAAGGTAGGCCCACTGGGGCATGATAGCCTTTGATTAGTACCTATCTTAGTTTACCAAAATTTGACTGAATATAGAGGTATCAAAATAGCAAGCATAGTGTATTTTTCCTTGATGTCAAATTTTAGTGTTACTCCTATGTATTATTCTTTTTTTAATGTTGTAATTAATACCTAAGTAAATTTTTTTTAAAATCATTTCTTATCACATTGCAACTAAATTATGCATATATATATATACATACACATACACTTTACATATACTATTTCTTTCCTCCTCGAGAAGAATTTATAATGTGTTAATATTTCTTATTTAATTTCCCATTCGAGTGCATCTCATATCCTTCCTAGGGGTATATGGGCGTTACAAAGGAAATGTGGTTTTGTTATATCTTTTTTTTAAATCACTAAATTTGCCTTCTTTGAATGGATTGAGTTTCTGTAATATACGTGAAAAAATGTAAATAATAATAATAATAATAATAATAATAATAATAATAATAATAATAATAATGTCTATAAGGTGATAGGTATAGTAATTAAGTAGGCCATATGTTTATATGATATATTAGGTGTATGGTACGTGTATGTGTGTAGGTGAAATAAAAAAGATAGAAGAGGAAAAATATATATAAAATAAAAAAATGAAAAATGAAGAAAAATATGAAAAAATGATGATAATAAAATAAAAAACTAATAATAAATAAAAAAAAGAAAAAATTGTGATATGTGACCAAATTTTCTTTACCCAAGATTTATTCTTATGATTGCTAAATGCCCGATGGCAGGTTAAGATACCTTGTGTGTTGTTCATTTATAGGCTTTTATAGGTGTATTTTGTGCAGGTCTGGCCTAAGACTTTTAAGACAAAATGCAACTAAAATTTAAATGCGTATAGCACCTATTTGTAAACAACATCCGCTTACAAACATATTAATTAATTATGATATTTACTTTTGTAGATTATGGATCTCACATAGCAGGCACACATTAGGATGAAGCCTTAGTAGTCTACTTACTATCGGGCTCTTGCCAAGGTTTGCATGATGCTGAACAGGTTTATGTCGGAGGACTATTGAAGACCTTGGATTTGTTAGGAGAGGCTAACTAGTTATTAGCTTAAGTGGGGTGGATGGAGTTCTTTAATAGAGCTTGCACGATGTACCCGGAGATTACCCAACAGTTATTGGCCACCTACCACTATGTTGATAAGTAAAGAATAGATGATGAGCTAGATGTCATCACATTCCTCATCTTAGGCCATCTGATGTCCATGATGTGCATGCACTTTATCGATATGCTAGGACTACCGATGGAAGAGGGTGTGATCCACCCAAAACGATCTATCAAGCCTTACTTGTAAGAGGTCATAACATAACCTCATATGCCTATGACCTATACCGAACCCCGTAGGCATCTAGTTAATTTTCAAAAATCCACTTCTAGGGCTCAAGACTGGATTAAGGCTTATTTAAGTTGTGAAGGTTAATCGCTTCACAATGGATATGGATTCAACCTAATATATGATACCTCGAGGATCAAAAAGGCATGAGATAGTGTCTCGAGGTATCCCTATTCATTTACAGATGATTAGCCTGCAAGGCATATGCTGGGAACCACACGGCAGGTATCATAGAGTCACCACCCAATAAAACATTAAAAAATAAGTTCTAACCTCATAAAGGCAAAACCAGAGATAATTCATACTTCACTCCTATTTACATACTTGGTTAATGTTTGCATAAGTGATTGCTTAATAGGTAGTTATCTCGATTCTCTTCTCAAGTGTCATGAGATAAATAATTAAATGGCACATTACAAGTATAAAGAAATTGATAAATCACATAAGATATGTAAATAAATCATACATAAATTGAGGAACTTATTAATGTCATTGAGGACATTAGTCCTCACATGCATATTTAAGAAATCTGAGCTTTAGATGGAAATCTGGACATTGGTCCTTTCTATTATGGAAAAATTCCACTCAAACTAGTATAAAATCATTTAATAAGTTTTCTAGTTAATTGTGCATGAATAATTTGACAAAACAATAGAAAAGAATAATAAAGCAATAAAAACATGCAAAAATCAGGTTACTAATCATTTTAGGAACTTTAGCTCCCTGCGTATATTTTACAAAAAATTTATATGACTTTGAGGCTAAAAGGATGGACATTGGTCTATTTAAAAACATTAGTTAATTAAGTAAAGAACACTTAGTGTGAATTCCCTGTGAGTATCTTACCAAAAAATGCCTTTCTTTTACTAGCAGTTACAAATTATTATGATAAAATAAAGCAAATAATAAAATAAATAATAAATAAATAATCACATCAATCCAAAATTTGATACTAAACCAAATGAGCTCAATCTCCAACTCCCCTAACTTTCAAGCAAACTCGTGACGTATATCCAAGACAAAATAAAAATAAAAACAACATTAGTTAGATAATAAATCTAATTTTAAAAAAAAAAATTAAACAAGGAAAAAAATAGTTTCAAAGAGAAAGAAAATTAATTACAAAGGAAAAAAATGGAAGAAATAAATATAAACATAAAATAATTAAATAAACATATAAAAGCCAAGGAAAAGGGCCAAGAGTGAGTCAAAGACTCACTCAGGAAGCAAAGGGCGAGTCACAGCCCCAAAAAAAGTGAGTCACGACCTTGAATGGTCCCAATTATAACCCGTTCAAACGAGTCATGGCCCATTAAAGGGAGAGTCAAGGCCTAAGGCCATGATTTGCTCATGACTCAAGGCCATGAGTCACCTTTAGTATAACACCCTTATCCTATAATCTGTACATATCACTTTATCCAACTCATTACACATGAGTTACTATGTAACATAACATATAATCAAACTTAATATATATAAGAGTGCTATACTTTTAGAAACTTTTCAATGTATGATAAAGTCTCTTTACACAATACAACAACTGTTTAACATTTTTTTTTTTGCATACAATATCTCTAATACCACAAAATCTTTACTATATACAAAGAGCCAAAAATAAAAGTCTATAGTTGTCTCTCTCGTTGACTTGAGTTGGCCATCCAGCTGCAGATATCACCCCAACAACCTACATGGATGAAACACCCGTGCTAAGCTACAAATCTTAGTGGGGAACTCAAAATATGACAAACGACCACTCACAGTGATCGTCAACAAGCACACACCATTTCTCAAATACAACAATGATTTATCTCAATGAATAAAATTTAACATTCATATTAAATTATGAAATTCATAAAAAAAATTAATGGTAACATTTACATTTATGCTACATTTACCATGTATAATAATGTAAGCCCCAATGTCCTATGACTTTAAATTCAACTAATTATCATGTGAATAGCCTTTGAATTAATACTAAACCATACTAGCATAATTGTCCATTATCTTTTTATCTATACTCATATGTCTTTGATATAAACCCATTAGAATTAAAATGGTAAATCAACACTTCCAAATGCCATGAGATCTTTATAACATTACAAGCTTACTTTCTATAGCATAAGTTACAAAAACAAGCCTATCAATTAAAACATAACAACTACACATCATTGCCAGACTATTCTTTTATACCCAGTTTATAGGTTTTAGATATGCATACATCACACCGTAAATAACAAACACACATTCACTAAATGTATACATATAAACAATATGAAAATATGAATATAATCATAAGAAAAATATTTCAAAAACAATGGTTGATACCGTCTAACTCTTATAATCTTTAATATGAAATATGCTTATGCAATTATAAAATTGTTGCATCCATTAAATATTATAATACTCTTTAACCTAATAAAAACTCCCTTCATATATCATGCATTGACATACATCTAGAAAAAGACTTATGATCACAAAAGACCCACATATGTATACCATCAATTTAACCAAGGTAACTTTGGTGTAAAGCCTGCACTATTCTAAAGAGGTGGATAATGGGTTATACGGTGGTACCCAAAGGTACTAGGTCACCGGAAGGCACCAAAGAGATAATAGGTCACCCGAAGGCACCAAAGAGATACCCGGAGGTATTAAACGATGA
This sequence comes from Excoecaria agallocha, assembly GCA_037975025.1. Taxonomy (NCBI): domain Eukaryota; kingdom Viridiplantae; phylum Streptophyta; class Magnoliopsida; order Malpighiales; family Euphorbiaceae; genus Excoecaria; species Excoecaria agallocha. Next base: position 27,644,782 of record CM075814.1, on the reverse strand, counting down.
TCCCTTATAGGGATAAAACTGTATGATAAATCGGTGGACCTAAATGAGGTCAAATAAATAACATGGACCCAAATAGGTCAATCAAATAACATGGACCCAAATAGGGCCAAACAAATAACATGGACCCAAATAGGGCCAAACAAATAACATGGACCCAAATATGGCCAAACAAATAACATGGACCGGTCAAGCGGACCCAAATGGGGTCGGCTACAACCCACACGAGGGTTGTTTAGAATTAACTTTAACTTTTAAACCCAAACAAGGTCACTATACTTTTAAATTCAAGTGGACCTAAACAGGTCAAAATGTTCAAAAGCAGCTGCAAGGTACCCTTATAGGCATGCCTATCTATCCACTTCCTAGACTCAACGCAGGCAGTAAAATCAATTTACTTTATCTTTCATTTATTCATCCGTATTCTTATATGCACATGTATACTCTTGTGTAACTGCAAACAATATATTCATATACACAATCATGTGTAACTTTCTGTAAATCTGTGAGCGTATTCGCTGTTGGGTATTACCATTCAATACTTGTAATCTTATTCAATCATGTAACTATTCCGCATGTCAAGACTATACTTATATAATGCCATTTGTACCCATACATATTCATGTAAATATATATATATAGTCTCATATCACATTGCCATTATATGCTTTAATAAGATTTCTATAATTTAGTCTGTAGCACTGTAGATTTGTATTTTAGCATGTTAACATGTAATAGCACATATGCCTAATCATGTCATTTCATACTTCAAAGTTGTACTTATAGTATACCATTTGGACATGCATATAATCTCATCTATTAAGTGACATTCAATCATTTTCTATCTCATAGGGCAATTACATGCTCATGCACTCATAAATATAATCGTAGATTGTACATACCTGTAGTACATTCGCATCTAGTAAGCTTGTTCTTGTAAGCATGATTATCAATATGTATACCTCAATCACTCATCAATCATATGCTATACATATATCAATATGTTACCATATGTCACACACATTTAACTTTCATCATGAACTTATACTTGAACATATGATCTTTAAACAACACATCATGTCACAATCATATTATCATACACATATATGATTAATAATAATTTCATAATTATTCATGGTACCATAACTTAACTATTAATGAAAAATTTCCATGATGCATAGGTATACATTCATAGACAATTTTTAATGTAAATGATACAAATCATGCAAATCTATATATATATCCTTTGATACAAATCTATATACACATGAGTTTAGAGCTCTCGTATACTTGCATTCAAGGCCTATTTTGTTCAGTTATATGTGTATCACATGGGGGTAGCCTAATATACCGATAAAGGGAAATAAAAAGCATATTTATGGGCCAAAATCATGATTTCGCGCTCGCGGAAAGTGTCGCGCTCGCGATAGTATGCTTGGCCATACGAATTTTTCACCATGTTCCCAAAATCCTGCAAACTGCTTAATAATTTTATTTTACACATCATTTTTGACACACTAAACGGTCTTTTTAGAAAAAGTTTCCTTCTAAAAAGTTGTATATATACATTTCTAGTTTCTATAACATCAAAAATATTTTCAATATCATTTGTATAACTCGAGATATGTTGAAATTACTAAAGACTATTCATCATAGTAGGCAACACAGAATTTCCGACTTTCAAGTGAAAATTAAGCAATCTTGTGGTCATTATTTGACTTTGTTTTCTTCATATAAATTGTAGGTTTTGAAGTCTATTTTAATTAGGAATTGACCTCATGTCATTATGATCATTTTACATTCAATTATGAAGATTTTACCCCAAGCTGTTCAAAATTGGAATCAAAGATGTATCTAATATTCAATCGATGTAGGGATAATTTAGAGGCCAAATTAGTGCTATTTTTCAACTACATTTTTATACCTATATCTCATATGGAACAATCTAGATTATTATAGCTTCAAATTAAGGTCCCTAACTCATTTTTATAGATAAAATTACAATCAATAATTCCAACAATCTTCATGTAACACCTATTGTAACAAATTCTAAATTCATATCTCATCCCATTTATTCCATCTAACACACATATGCACCTTGATGATATAATCAACATTCACATGCATGCAAGGTAAGTACCATCCCATACCTTAGCCGACCCCTATCAAACCCAAGCTTTCAATCCCTTGCAATGTCTTTCCCTTTATCCTTTCTATCTCCTCCTTCTTTAACTACAACAACACAAATCATCCCCAATCCACCATTTCCAGCACTTGTTCATCATTTATCTCAGCCAAGATGAGAAGAAGAAGAAGAAGAAGATAAAATTCAATAGAAACCACTTACCTTAGAGTTATGCACTTAATTGCCTTAATTAACCATCAAGAATTGTCACTTAAATTACTTAAAGATTCAAAGACCTTCAAAGGAAATGAATGGAATTAATTTCTGGTTTTTCTCCTCTCACAAATGCCGACCACACTACTCTCCACCATCTCACTTTTCCCTTTCCACCCACTAAGATTATTCTATATATAATACTATGGTAAATGTCCTCTTTAATCCCTCAAGAATTTGCATGTCACATTAATAATATCCAATTCTTTGCATGTTATATTTTGTATCCACCATTTAATCTATTCCATAAATTAACCCCACCATTTATTCCTTTCCTTAAATTGGCCTCTCAATTATTTATTTATTCACATTTGCCCCTAAAGATGCCGTAATTATAAATTTACCCCAGATTAATACTTTTTACTTCAATTACGCCCTTGAATATTATTAAACCAACAATAATAATTTAATTATGACCTTATAAAATTTATACCATATAATTTACACATTTATCACATAATTATTGATAACTTAATAATATTTTTGCCCAAATCAATATCTTAACTCTTAATAATTCATCCAATAATATTCAATTAGACTTTAATAATATGTAATTACCCTTGAATTCTACTAGGGCCTATTTTGGGTCCTTACATTTAGAATGTCCAGTGGCTACTAGAACAATACCACAATGCAAAATTTAAACTTTCAAGATTTCTTCTAAAGCCTTAAAACTCATAAAAACCCTTGCAAGCTTCATAAAATCACCTCATATGCCCAAAACAACTTTAAAAACATAGAATAACCTAAGTTTCACCATAAATGACATGTAAGAGAAATATGCTTTAGAGAGAGAAAGTGACAACCAACAAACATCAAACCTAGATAAATTTATATACAAATAAGATATACATGCATAAAACACAATATCATGTATAAATATACTTATAGTGCATTTTTTGCACAAGAATATCAAGGTTCGCTCATTATACAGTGAAGAAACCAGAAAAGCAGAGCATATAGAATGTACAAAAAACTTAAAGTTATAATTTACAAAAATAAAAGTCCTAGATCTACACAAAATCTATGAGTTTTTTTTCTTACATTAGCTTTAGTTGAGCCACTTTAATAATCTAGTGAAAGCAACTCTTCTTCCACTTCCTGCTTCTCTCATTTTGAACCAAAAAACTAGATGAAAATAGAAAGTGTGTTTTCCTTCCTCTCTTTTAAGAATTTTCGTGGTTATTTTTCCAAAGAATTTATTACTCATTTAAGAGAAATCATCACCTTTAAATGCCTTAGATTAAGACCCAAAAAGGCAAAAGATTTTTTTTTCTTGAGAATAATCCTTTGTTGCGAAAGAAAAACTAGAGTTTTGGATGGAAAAAACCTAGTCACGGCCTTTACTTGTGAGTCATGACCTTAACTCATATGCAAACCCCTCAAAAAAGTTCAAAAAATTAATTTATTGGTAAAAAAGGGAGAATCACAATCTTAGGCCAAGACTTGTTGGTGAGTCAAGGCCTTAAGTTAGACCTAATGACTTAAATCATGGTTAAAAGGGAAAGGGAAGTGAGTCAATCATTTAAGTCGTGACTCAGAAATGAGTCACGATCTTGACTCGTGAGTCAAGTGATAGTTGTGAATTATACTATGTTTTTAGTAGGTTTTTATGTGTTTAAGTTGTTTATTTTAGTGTTAATTTTGTTGATTTCTTGATTAATTATTTAATTTGTCTTTTTATGGGTCTAATTGCAAGTTTTGATGTTTTTAGGGGCTAAATTGTAGGAAAAGAGAAGTTAATTGAAGAAGGGAAGAGATTTGGGGCAATTTTATAATTTTAAAGCCAGATTTAGCCCTAGTTTTCTTTGGTTTATCTGTACAGTAGCTTTTAGTTTAGCTTTCTCATTTTCCTATTTTGCAATTCTCTAAAAGATTCAAGCTTTCTACTAATGTTCTAAGAAGTTATCAAGAGCAAGTTTGAAGTTTCATGAGTATTGTATCTCTTTATTTTAATTTTCTTTCATTTTAATCATGTTTGGAAAGTAATTCTTTACTTTTTTCTTAGGGAAACTTGAACCCTCATACTTTTACTATAAAGACTCAAATTTGAGCTTAATTTTAATGCAAGTATGTTATTTCTTAATTTCAATGCTAAATCTTATATTTGGTTATGGTTGGATTGGTGTTTAACATTTCAAATAGATGATTAAATGTTGATTTAGACTTTAATTGAGGATATGCATGTTCTTAGCTTACTCTTCTCATGTCGATTTGTTATTGCATTTTGAGAATTGAGGCAATGGTTTATTATTCAAAAGTTGATTTAAATTTAAGAATTTTGAATTAAGAATGTGTTGATTTATATCTCTCAAAAGAAGGTCTAATAAAGGTTTAGAAGTTTAAAACTGGATCATTACTCTAGGTATTAAATTGTTCATAATAAGAAGATTTAATGCTTAAAATGATAGTCTGAATAAGATATCTGAATTTATTTAACTGGTTTTTCCATAATCACTTGTGTTACTTTTGATTTGAGTCATTATAATGGAAGTTAAGCTGGATAGTTGCTTCAGCATAAGTGTTTTAGTTGTTATTCTATGTTTAATTTATGATAGTCTAGTTGTTGTATTTGTTTTCCTTTAAGGTTCATTTAGTTTAATTTTTGCCTTTAATTCAAAAACTTGGAAAATAATCTCAGAATAATTCAACTCAATTATAGACATTATTTTTAGCAATCCATATTCCATGGGTTTAATATTCTTGGGTTCATAATTATATTTCCCTATATTACTATCGAACTAGTACACTTGCTAGACTTCGGTCATCAAGAATGTGACTCATTTTTAACTTAATACAGGGCCTACATATGTGCTTATTTCACTCATTCCAAAGAGAAAAACACATTCACACTAATAAAACACCATCTTTTTAGCTTTTAAAACTTGTGATGGAATATTTTCAGAAAACTCAATGCTGAAGCGGAATAAAGTGCCACTACTTCCTAGTTGTTTCTAAAATAACATTAAGCTCAATAGGTAACCCTGATAGAGGCTGACTGAGGCCCAGTGTCTACAGTGCCCTATAGCTAGAGAAGGGCATGGTAAACTATGTTAAGGTCTTAGCTATTTAGATATCTACAAATAGTGTCATCATGCTCTTATTTGGGTAGGACCTCCAATTCAGGGGAGATGAATATGGTCTAAATATGTAGGTTATAGAGGATAACTTTTGGTAGGAGGGTAGGCTTAAGCCATGTCAGGTTGTAGAGTACCTGAGGAGAGTGCAGTGCAAGTCGAGGTAAAAGATAATCCTTAGTAGGTTGGTAACCCAATTGATCTTGGCCGAGGGGATGCCCAAGAAAATGATGGGCCTACCAATGGGAAAGGCATTTACCTAGATCAAGAGGCATCATATGAAATGTGCATGGCTCGAAAAGATGGTTGTGCCTTGTATGGGTTATGTTTGCTTACTCTGAGGGAGATGGATGAGGTTTTCCATCTAGGTCGCGAGTTGGAAGAGTAGCCTCAGCAAGCCCAAGGCAAGCAAAAGCCACTAATAGATAAGCAAATAGAGGATATTCTAGGCCCAAGACTCAGAGAGAATGATGAGCCCCACTTTACTAATTATTTTTTTAGGTCATGCAGACTTTTATTTATGAGATAAAGAGCAGCCATCATAGTAGTTCCCCACATTTTAGTAGGATTTTCCTCCATAGGAAAATAGGCATCCCAGTGCCTCATCATCAATAGTGCCACCACCTCCTCAGCTTGCCATACCCAACACCCTATGAATGACCATGCTATAGGGACTTCAGTGCAATAGAGATAGAGTTTGATATCTCAAAGAAAAGGATCATTGAGGCACTAGATGAGATAAAGAGAAGGATTAAAAAACTTGATCAGGTTATCCAGAGATGCCCTACACATTTTGAGGTGACTATTTAGCAGTGCTTCAACTACCAGGTGATGGAGTTCACTGGTATGTATAGGGAGTTAGGACAAATCATAGGTCATCTTTGGAAGTGATTGACCTTGCAGACTTTATTTATCATCTTAATCCATCAGGCACAATAGGCCATATGGCTGCTACCTCATCACCTAAGTATACCTTGAGTTCCCCTATGTTAAGACATCACACACTTACCATTAGAGGGGTCCACTAACTACACACTTGGTTACTAGATGGATATTTAGGGAGTATTTTATCACACAGTCATTACACACTCTTTTGCTTGTTTCTTTCGTACAATATGATTTTATACATTTGGTATGCTTTCCTTTTTAGATGATATTGTTTTACTTCATTTATTTGCTTTACATTTTATTGTAGAAATGACATTTCATGAACTTTTACCATAAGTATGCATGTAATGCATGGTGTAAAGCCTAACCACATCTCACACTTTGCTCACACATGTTCCCGCTAGCACTAAAAATAAAATAAAGATAATAATAATATTAATAACAACGATCAAAAAGAGAACAAAAATGTTAAAAAATGAGAGAAAAAAATGAAGGAGAAGAAAGAAAAGAAAAGTAATAACATAAACAAGATGCCAATAATCTGTCACAATTCACACTTATTTAAAGAATTTTCGACGATGTGAGGAAATTAACATCATCATTACATGCAAGGGCTAACTATATCGGCCAAATCAATTGACCCTTACTAACACTAATAAGGCAGGATGATCAAAACAAATAAAAATCCTAGGATGGAATCATACAAACTGATAAAAAGGTATGTCCCTCTAACCAATCTTGTATGGGTTAATATAGTCTCAAGACTGCTAATGGGATGGCACTCTCTCCACTAAAGGGGGTAAGTAGCCATATGATTGGCTCAAGTCCTAAACATCTCCAGAACATAAAAATGTTTTATCTAATATCCCTAACAGAAGAACTTTTGACAAACCAACCCAAGTCCTAAGAACCTCCAACAATTCCAAGCACCACTAACTCACAAGAAATTTTTGTTAGACACTTGCAGCGAAAGAATTTCTTGCTAAATATCCTTAGTGTATTTCCTCCTTAGAGCTCTTATATCCCTTAATGGATTGAGTCCCAAGCTTTATATACATCCCCGATAAGTCAACATGCCAATAAAAGGAGTATGAACCACTTTACTTTCTAAGATCTCTCAAGATATAGCAGCAGAAGTAGAATTACTTCCAAATCAAAGCACAACTGCAACAACAAGCTTTGCTTCTGATCAAGGTATAGTTGAATAAATGGAATCACCTTCAAGTCAAGTTATAGTCACAGAAGAAAATTTTCGTTTAAATCAAAGTATAGTTTCAATAGTGGGGTTCACTTCTGAATGAGGTATAGCAGTTAAAGGGAATCACCTTTAGGTCAATGCATAATAGCAGAAGTGGAATGGCCTTCAAATCAATACACAGTCATTGCAGTGAGGTTCGCTTATAATCGAGATATAGCCATAGAAGTGAAATCACATTCAGTTTGTGACATAGCTACAAATGTGAAATTACCTTTAAATTAAAGCATAGCTACAGCTGCAGGGTGCACTTCTGACAAAGGCATAGCCACAGAAGTAGAATCACTTTCAAGTCAAGACATAGCAGTAGTAATGGAATTGCCTCTAAATCAAAGCACAACCATAGTATCAGGCTTTACTTCTAACCAAGGTATAGCCATAGAAGTGGAATCTCCTTTAGGTTAGGTCTCCTAGTAGGCCCAAGTCCCCTTAAGAGGCATCAAAGTAACAATTGAAAAATTAGAGTCCAGATGTGCCAATGAGTTGGCACCGACCACTATGTCCACTATAGATTCACAAGACCTCTTAAGGGTAAATGGAGACTATACGACCTAATCACTACCAACAAATTAGCACCAATCACTCAATCCACCAATTTTATAGGAGATTTTAAGAAGCAACCAAGAGGCCACATCCTCAAGTAAGTGCCTTTCTCCCTTCACTCTAAACTTTTTCTCACCTAAGAACCTTATGTACTAACGTCCTTAAATTTTGGGATAATTGTAAGCACTAAGTCCTGAGAAGGCTTTTATCGAGGTTACCTAATAAGGAAAACTACTTCTTAAAATATGATAGATTGAGGATTTTGGGGTCTTTTGTGTTACAAAACATTTCTAAATGTTTTAGTGCATTTTGAATCTATTTTAAGTGACTAAGAAAGCAAAGGTGTCAAATAATGAAGAACATTCCCGAAATTGCACTTAAAAGGGCATTTTGGCCATTTTTATGTTTATGCATTCATGAAAAAATTTGGAATTTTTGCACTATTGGTCCAATTGCAAACTTGGAGACTTTTTCATTTTACACACCTATGTAAACTATCTTGCACAACCATACAAGTCATAAATCTATTTTTTCTAGAATAAATTGGTAACTTAACTAATCCATTTGATTTGAACACCTATGCAAATAGGTTTTCACACCCCATGTAAGCGAAAAGTACTGATTTTCCAACTTCAATTTGCCACTTTGCCTGACCTACTTGGGTTACACTCATGGAAATAGGTTTAAACACTCATGCATAATAGTTTGTACACCCATGCATAGTAGTTTGCTTTCGTGGAACAACACTATATATAGTTCTTATTGAGGTACATTAGAAAGGTTGGCTAGTTTGATGAAGAAGTGATCCTTATGAAGTTTCTAAAGGTTTTCATTTATAATTCTCCAAAAAATGCACTTTATGATTATTTTAACACTATAAAGACCAAAGAATCTAACATTTTGCTATCTATTTAAGTACGTGCAATGAAGGTCAAATGAAAAGTCTTCTTTTGATTTAGTTTTTGTCAATATAAAGTTTATACATTTATACCTATACGTTATAAGTTTTATATCGGTTCATTTATAAATTTTTCTACTTCCACTACCTATGTTTAGATCTAGGTTTTGAAACCATTTTAAAAGGGTATTTTATCATGTGGTAGAAATAAATACAATTTTTTCATTACTATTACTTATGCTTCATCTTGACCTTATCTCTTTTTGGAAAAAAAAAGTTATTTAAAAATCATTTATAAGTCCTCTTTTTTAGACCCTATAGTTAACAAGGATATTATTTAAAAAGGAAGGAAAGGTTACTTACTTAGCAGCAAGTTTGACTATGCACACCCATGCATCACTTGATGCACGGCCAAAAATGTGATTTTTTTCATTTCACCTTATTCTTTCTTTATTGTTGTTATTATTGTTTTGTTATGGATAAATCGTTTATGACTGCAGCTGGGTGAGCGATGGAGGTAATTCCACATCTCTTTTCTCTTATTATAAAAAGGAATTTTTTGATCACTAAAGGAAAATGCTGCAAAAATATTTTATATTAAATAACTTGGACTCTTCATTAGTAAAACTGGACCAATGTCTTACTTTTTGCCTTAAAACTCACATGCAAATATTTAGCTTTTAAGTGTAAAGATTTTGTACATAATTAAATAACATGATTTTGAAATAAAACTTAGGCTGGCAAGTCCTTGTCTTCAAAAGCTCTTAATGAAATACTTCTTTACGAGATTGCATGTGAAGACCGACGTCCTCTACAAAATGCTCACAATGAATTGCCCAACTTATAGATGCCTACTTTTATGGATGACTTTATATTTATGCCATGATTTATCACTTTCTTATGTGCTTAGGTGCACCTTTAATTTATTAGGCTATGATCTTGCATGTAAGAAAAGAGACAACATAATTAATCTAAAAGCCATTATGTCACAACCATCAAAGGCATAAATAAGTGTGAAAATCCAAACTCTCTTTTGGTTTTGGCCTCATGAGGTCAAACACCATTTTCCAATTTTCTATTGGATGACAACTATTTTTATAGCCTCTGGTACCCAACAAAGATGCCTCACAATGATCAATTACCAGTGATGGGATAGGGATACATCGAGATGCTATCTCATGCCTTTTTAAAGCATAGAACTCTATGAATCTAGTTGAATTCCTTGACCAATGTAAAGCGATCGATCAGCTCAGGTATAAAACCTTAACCTATATAGATCCTAAAAGAGGGACCAAATTTCCAAGGTGAAGCTGAAGCGATTCATGGAAATGGACATAAGTCTCGACTTTATTGCTTAATGAGCGAAAGGCCAAAAGATTTTTCTATGCATGCATCACATAATGTATAATTGTGCATGGACGATGTTTATTATGATTTTGGTTTTATTTTGAATGATTTTATTGTTATTGAGATCAATCTTGAATTCATGAATCAAGTTAGTTTTTCTTTGATTACTTCTTCTCTACATGGTGATAAGAATAATATGAAATTATGGCATGCTAGACTAAGAACTGACCAAGGTCATCAATATCTTTCAAATGAATTTAATGTTAGGTTTTGACAAGGAAAAATAAAACAAAATACATTAGATAAATGAAACCCACCAGGATCCATGCGATCCAATTGATTCAATGAAGAGAAAGTAATGATTACTAACATCTTGAAATGTAAAACCTTCTTGTAGATGTTGCCTCACACAAAATGAACACCCTTTATCGGTATCTACACTCAAACATAATGAATAGATTCACCCAGGGTGCTAGCTCCCTTCCTTGACGACTAGGGTAATAAAGAAAAATTATTATCTCCTTTCACTCTCTCAAGGATGATAGCTCACACCTTTTTATTATGTCTTCTTAGGGTTTTTTTAAACCATATATATATATATATGTTACCTAACTATAATTAAGAGAGAGAGAGAGAATTTCAAGCTGACATTTCTTATTAAAATAAGAAATACTTTATTTCTTATTTAAAATTATAATTATAATATTCATATTAATTAATATTTATTTATTTTCAATTTTAATTTATGACAAAATAAAATTCAAAATGCCCAAATTAACCCTTTGTCCATTCATCACATTCTATTTATACGACCTAATAGGTTAATATTATGTTGATCGTGGGCCCCAATCCCATCGCGAGCCCATAAGTCATAAGCGGCCTCTAGTAAGACATTACAGCTACCTAAATAATATGAATATCGATAATTCAATTTTAACCTAATAGAACATGTTATAATCCCTTTGTCATACAATACCTTGTTTAAACATAAGTCATAGTCCATGTCAAACTGATATAGTTCAAACATATAATTTATTGATCACTAAGTAGACTGATAATATCAAATGACATTGATCGCTCCTTCAATTCATTTGAGCATGGCCATGCATTTCTTAGTCCTACTTATCTAGGGGCCCAATAGATATCTCTTTTATAAGAGAGAGATAAATTCTATCTTAATTATTCACTATCCTCTACATGATTCTCATCATGTCCAATCATAACCTTTATTATTATCTGATTAAAGATAATGTTTATTTATGTCAAAACATAATGTTCCTTATGTAGGATACTATGATAATCTCAAGTCTAAGGATCGATAAAATAAGTATTATGAGATCACTAATAACATTAACCCATTAGTATCTCATAGTAGGTTTATCCAGTACTCTGTTCTCCAATGAGTACCTTAAAGTTTGATTTATATCACTATATATAATCATCCTATGATTATCAATCAAACTCGTACTAGTTTTTATTTATCATTATTCTTTTAATGATAAATAACTAGGGACAGTCAAAATAACATTAAATTATTATTTACAAACATCATTATATTGTAACATGCCAAAAATATAATAACATGAAGAAAACCCAATCTTATAAAATGAAATGTGACATTACATACGGAACCAAAAATATGGCCTAGGGCATAACCACTAACATTTAAATTTTTATGTGATGAAAAAGAGATTAAGAATCACTTATCCATTCTTAAAACTCCACAAAAAATGGTGTTGTGGAAATGAGAAATATAAATCTCCTATATATGGTAAAATTGGTGATGGTTGAGATAAAATTGCTAATCTCCTATTAGGGAGATGCCTTACTAACTGCCATATACTTTATAAATGTATGCCCTCTAAATTTGTCATATCCATTCCTTATTAGTTGCGGAATGGTCCATAACCTAATCGAAGCCATTTATAATCATAGGGTTTGTTACTTAGATCCATGGCAACTCTAGTAAATTTTGTAAATTGGGACCAAGAGATAAAAATAGTATCTTTGAGAGATATTTTAAAGTATCAAAAGGATTCATTTTCATAAGTGTGCAAGAGAATGCCATAATAACGTTATTTAAATCATGAGACATCATATTCTTAAAAAATGAATTTCAAAAGTTAGGCAAAAGTGAATCAATATGTCACTTTTTATAAAACTCTAAAAAAGGAACCGTCGGGATCACTTCATTCTAGTGGAAAGGAATTAGAGGACCAAGTTAAGACCTTTATCCTTCAATGATCTCGATGTTTAAGATCCTTACATCAATAAGAGTATTCCTAACCCTAGTGGGAGTATAGAGCCTAATCACAGTGGGGGCATTCTGAATTACGATGAATATATGAGATATGTGCATTAAGAGTTGAAACTGTGAAAATATAAAAGTATCAGTGTTCCACTCCGATGATTTGAGATTAAAGGCGTGAATAAGGCCCTTTTAGTTACCCCACAAGATGAAGAAGAGCCTAAAAATGTCCAAAAGACTCTCTCTTACCTATAAGATGGAAGAAAAATGGCATCTATGAGATCAAACTATTTTTAAGAACTAGTTAAACTACTAGAAGGACATAAACCAATTATAAATAAGTGGAATCTCAAAGTAAAGCAAAATGATGATGGAAGTATCAAAAGATATAAGGCTTGACTAGTTGCCAAAAGGTTCACATAATAGAAAGGGATTAACTATAAGGAGACTTTCTCACCTGTTGTTAGATTTAAATCCATAAGATTGATCCTAGACACAATGGCAAATTTAGACCTAGAACTACATAATATTGATATGAAGCCTACTTTTCTTACTAGAGAATTAGATGAAAAAAATCTATATGGAAAAACCTATAGGTTTTAATGAAAAAGGTAGCCAACATAAGGTTTATTGATTGATGAGATCAATCTATGGCCCTAAATAGTCTTCAAAATAATGTGTGATACGCACCGGAGCCCACTTGATTTTGGGTTGATTTTTGGAGGCCCACTTTTAGGGTCTGAAATTGAATGAGGTTCACTTAACTCATAAACTGACCAATTCGAAATAAAAAAGGATTAGGCCCAAATTATTATTGATGGTCAACCTATGAAGGTGTCCAATGTGGGCTCAAAGAGGTAGATATCATGGAGTCACCACCTAACAAAATGTTAGAAAATGAATATCAACCTTTTGATGCCTAAATAGAGTTAATGTTTGGGACATCACTTTTACTCGGCATCCCGGTTAAGTGTTATTTATAATTATTTTTCTTTATAGATCCATTATCTCCCTTCTCACGTGATGTATTGCAAAGAAAAATAAGTAAACACATTAATCAAATAAATAAAGTGAGTAAATAAAATTAGTAAATCCACTACTTAAACTATTATAAAGGTAAATCGTGCAAAGAAAAGAAAAGATAAAATATCATACATAAAATGGGCTATCCATTAAATTTGGGAACATTCGCTCACACATGCATATTTAAAAAAGGAAAGATGTAAAGTCTTTATTAATTGAAAAAAAAAACATAAGATGAGTTATCCCAATTTTGATGAAAATGAGACTCTTCTTTTATTTATGTGATTTTTAAGGTGAAAATTTTGACATTGGTCCATTTTATTTGAAAAATCCAATTTTATTGTATACAAAATAATTAATTGACTTAATTAATTAATGAGCTATAAAAATTCTTTTTTATTTAATTATTACATTCCAAAATAAAATAAATAAATAAAAAAGAATAAGATACAAAATAAATAAAATAAATCAATCATAAAGCATAATAAATAAAGGATTAATTGTAAAATGATAAGATAAAGGGAGGAAAGAAGGAATCGACTGAAGGATGACCACTAAAAATGCAAATCTCCCAAAAGTATTCCAAAATAGGGAATACAATTTCTCACAGAAGTACACAAAGAAAGCAAAATTGATTAACACCTTAAAATAAATAAAACATCAAAATTTATAAATTAATTAACTAAAAATATTCATAAAAACATACTGGAATAAATAAAAAATAAAGTATAGAAGGAAAATCATATTAGACAAAAGCAAAAAAAAAATTAAAATGCATCTAGATACCCAAAATGAGCTAAATTAACAAAATAAAATTAAAATGTGTTAAAAAAATAAGGAAAAAAGGGACCATAGATGTGTAAGGACAAGAAATAGATGGCCATAAAAGAGTGAGAGAGAGATGGGAGAAGGAGAAGACACCACGACATCCCATTTATCTCGCTGACATATGGCCATTTGTGGTGTCTTCTTCCCATATTTCACACAAATAATAGATAAGATGCAGACTTTTGCACACAGAAGGAAGGAAAATAAGATTAAAACCTAAAGATATAGGTCTATGGTCCTAAAACATGTCAAACCCTCTAAAAAACAACGAATGAAACTTAAATCATGTGAATATAGTGCACAACATATTAAGACCCTAACATGACATTCTAGCATAATAAATTTATATAGATCAACATCACATTACAAGAATTATCAATAAACAGATTAAATAATACAAGATAATTCATGGAATCATAAAATAAAAAGTAAAACAACCTAACTACTTGATCATGACATGATTGAGAGAGAGAAAAAGGTTGAGCCTTAAATCTTATGCTCAAGATTTTTAGTTTTGTAACTCTGGAAATAGTAATCCAAACCTTAATCCTCGATTCCCATGTTTAAGTAAAGAAAAGTGTGTATTTTTTATGAAAAACTGCTCAAAGCCTTAGCTTTTAAGGAGAAAGAATTATTTCTCTCTTTCAAAAGTCTGCTCTTTTTCCAAATGTTTGAGAACCCTTTTAAAAACCCTAATTTTTCCTTTTTTTCTCTAAATAAGAGTTAGATATCAACTTTAACTCTAACTCTCCAGAAAAGGAAGTTAAAAACCCCTAAAATCAATCCTAGAATTGATCCTTAAGTTCTAATATTTATTTCGAACTTTCAAGATTGGAAAATGTGGGAAATTTGAAAATTACCCCACAGACAGGCATTTGTTAGTGATAGATAGTCATCCCTCACATGATTATTTAAAATTACAAAAATACCTTTGAATCTAACTTGGACTGAAAGAAGACAATCACATATATCTATCCCTCTATGATAGACAACTGTATGTCACTATTAGAGGTTTAAATTCAAGGTTTTTGAAATTCTTTTCAAAACCCTTGGAAAATCAAGTTGGAAAACCATAAAAAAATAATTATGAAAATGTGGAGATCAAGGTTAAAGCTTTGAGATTCATGCTCTCTGCTAGAAATATATTGATTTCTCATCATCCGATAACCCTGATCTAAGTTACCTTGGTTCACGGTGTCTATAGTTGCCCTTCATTTTGTTTAACTATCACATCGGTGCCTATATAAGCCAAAATTAAGAGTAAAGGAAAAATGATGCATACCTATGGTAGCAAATATCTAGTTAATTATTCTAAAACATGTACCATTTGAGGTAACGAGTCTCCAGTTGGGCAGTTACCATCAGTTTGTTGATGTGTTAATCCTTGGTTGGGTAATTACCATCAACTTATCAATGTGTTAACCCTTAGTTGACTATCTAATTAGTTCCAGCTGATCAACATGCAAAATTGAGATGAGTTGCTTATATTTGATTAGTGGCAATTAATTCGACATGCAAAATCAAATAAGATGGTTGATTGGTTAATGCCATCTATCGGGATGTCTAACCTTTTGATTGGTGATTGGTTAATGCCATCTATAGGCATGTCTACACCTTTTTGAATTAATATTCTTATTGGAAAATTTCTAGCAAATATGCATTTGTAAGGAGTCACTAATAGCATGAACTTAAAATCTTGCTCCTCATATGTAGATCTATCATTAAGACATTATAGCATAATTCTTTCCCTCATCATTAGAAGTTAAAACAACCTTTTAGTGTGAGGTCCTAAAGTATTCTCTAGTGGGATTAACATATAATTGAACAAGTGGTAGAAAGAGTTTTAGAGTGAAAAAACTATTAATTATGCAATCGGGACGTAATCGGTATTAATGTAAAATTAAAGGATAATTTCTTAAATTGTTAAATTAGACTAAGCATGCTTTATCATTAAAGAATTATGGATTAATATTTTAAAATAAGTTATTATTATGTGTGATTGGCCATAAAGATTAATTAAAGGGAGTAAAGAGCAATTTACCTTAAGATGACAAATATACTAATAAGGAAAAGATGGATATTGGATGCTAGAAATTTGTAGGGATTTGGTATAAAAGGGAGTAGTGGCTAGACCCTTTAAGATGGTTGAATTCAAAATTTGCTTCCTCTTTCTTCTCTTAATTAGACATATAATTAAAGGTTAAGAGGGCTTACAAAGGTAGAGCAATTCTAGTGCATTCTAAGGCATATTAAGGTGAGTAAATATATGGTGTTAGGTATGAAGTGTTCTATCTTCTCCTTATTTATTTATTTAGTAAGTATTTTAGAGTGTGTATTCATAATATTTGAATGACAATTGAATGGTATTTCATGATAGCTATTAGAGAAATTAGTAAAAACAAAGGGAAGGAGAAGGAGGAGAGGAGGAGCACTAGAAGATCTAGTTGTCCAATTTTGAGGTATGCGAGTTTTATATTTTTTTGATATGTACTTTAGTTGATTTACTTGAAAATGCATTATAAATGAAATAAAATTGATTTTAGAGCCTAGAAATGATGAATAAATAAATGAAAAAGGTGATTAGAATTCTAAAGAATTACTTAGTGAAAATCTATCATGGGATTCACTTGAACCAATGTTAGTGTAAATGCCATATTTTTTTCTTGTAGATGTCTAAATAAAGTGATTCTAGTTGCAGATTAAATATAAGACATTTATCTGTAACTTTATAAAAGAAATAAAAACCTAATTATACCAATAAAGTCCTCATAATGTACTTCGAAGTTGAGTAACATTTGTTGCCCTATCACCAAAAGCAGTTTGCTCTAGTTTATGAATATCTCCACTTTTAAAAGCTAAAATGGATTGATTTTTAAAGATATGAAAACTAGAGAAATAGAGGAACAAATTTTTAGAGTAAAAGTTTTTCAAAAAATAATGTTTTCTAAGTCAACATTGGTCTTAAATTTGAACCTAGTAATCTGCCTGTAAAATTTTGTGTAGAATGTATTGTCACTGCGGAGACTCTTTTGTCCAGCATGACTAAGCATTTTGGATAAACTATAAGCATTGGTCATGGCTGGAACTATTTTGTCTCTACTGGGAGCCTCTCGTATCCCAACTTATAATTGATTTTTAGATCCCTTATTGTCACTAAAACTTACCCTGACTTCCTCAAACACTTTTAAGACACTTTAAACATAAAAATAGAGATATAATATGCCATCAAATGCATCAAATAGATGAATGAATATTGAAACAAATAAGTATAAAATGAGCCTAAGCATGAGAAATTAGATGCTCATGGTGTAGTTTATGTTATTACTACGTTTACACATCAATTGTATGCATATATAATCATGTAACTAGACTTTAAGAGTACAATTAAAGGCATATGTATAAGTATATGTATAAACACATGAATATGCCAATTGATGATATCCCACAAATGATTATATGTACAGAAGTGTATAATGTAATAAATTAAACATGATGAAGATAAATGAACATGAATAATTATACTGATAGTGTAATATACTATTAGATGAATGATGTTCATGTTAAATTATACTTTATGTGTAATTGAATATAAGTGATATAGTGATATCATTGCATGCTCTAATGTGTGTGTTATCCCCGTAAACTTAAGTGCATCAAAAGTAATATTATTTAATAATCAAAGACTCATTGAGAGCTTAAATTTGCATAGTTATCGATAGATAGGCATCCCTATAAAGGATAGTGATTATAGTTGCTCGTGTTAGCACTGAAATGCATATAGTGTTTCGATACCTATTTGTATCAAATGACTTAAGACTTATATCTCTAGTGTTTGATACTGCTTGCTAGTATTTAGTGTTTATTCCCATTGTCCACCATTAATGGGAATTCAAGCTGTGAAAATGATCTAATTAACGAATAATGATGAATGATTAATAGAGTAAATGCTTTAGTGACTCATTACAATGCTAGTGTTCCTTATTGATATTATCAATGTGATTGGTAAATGGTATTGAGGTATTACTGAATAATTGTACTTATCACCATGAATGTATGTTTATTGTGATATGATGAAGTATGTTAATCATTAAATGTTATTATGTTATGTATTTTGGTGTATTGTATTAATCATATTTGAGACTTTGACAAAAAGTCAATTGCATTGTTTTACTCTCCACTAAGCCATAGCTCAACAAGTGCGTTCTTCCCAGGTAGCTACACAGTGTAGAGTAGAGTATTGAATTTTCAAGTAAACATCTGCAAGCTACTAGGGGTAAAGCTTGATGATCTATTTTGGTATACAATCATTTTCATATTGTATGTGATGTCTTGCAATTTAGCATAGCCATTTTGTTAATTTATGTATCATTTTACGAGTTTAATGTATATTTTTTGTTTATTTTCTTATTTTTTATGCTACTTTTCATGTCTTCTTTATTTTGTAGACTAAATGTGTCTAAATGGATTATTTAAAACATAATTAAGGGATTTTTATTGAAGAATTGAAGAAAAAAAACTTTAAAGAGGTTTTAGAGCCTATGCTTAGTCATGCCAGTATGTGCTGACTCATTACAGTGACTCAAGATGTCAATTCTTGCCTTGCTGAATTGAGTCATAAGGAAGTTAAATGCATGCCAACTTGTGATGAAGGTTTCAACTCATTACAGAGCATGTGTGACACCCTTATACACCCTAGAAGGGATATAAGAGCACTACAAATCTTAATAAATTCATCATGTTAAATAATCTTTCAATTACAAGTTCATTATATCTTTTTAATCATGCTTTCTTATGTAGAATCTACTTACACAGTTGCATACAATTCCCATTTTGTAATTTATACAAACTTATATATTAACTCAAAATACTAAACATATATTTACAATCATTTATGCTTTACATGAATTACATAATCTTTACTTTATACATTACAAAAGTTGACCATAAACCAAAATTAGTCTTCAAGCTCTATTCCTTGTGGCCTATAGATGTTGACTTGAAAACTGGCACTTTTACTCTAGACCTTTGTATCTATATGAAAAAAACACCCATGCTGAGCAATGCTTAGTGTGGAGTAAAAAGTATTGCAAACAACTTCTTGGCAAAGTCTCACACAAATAACATAATATGCCATTTATCATTGCATAATAACTTTGCACTACAGTGTATTTTCTTAATGCCTATTCTCTAGGACTTATTTAGTTAGGGGGAAAAGGGTGTCAAACTCTAGGAATAAATTTTAGGTATAAGTGTTATCTTATATTAACCTGTTGGATACTAAGATGGATAGGCAATGATAACAAAATGGAATTGGTTATATTAATTTCTTACTGAACTAAACTAATTATCTAATCTAAAATATAAAATACAACTTATAATCAATAAATAAATATGTTAGAATTCCAAAGCATCAATTGATCTTTCAAGAATGCAAATAAACATATAAGCATGCAATGAATGGAGAATAAGACCTATTGTCCCTATATGCAACTCTAATTGTCATATAAGGGCATTCCCATCTAAAGTCCATGAACACTCTCATGTCATCATAGAGATAGATGAAAATCATGAAGTTCTATGCCTATTCTTAAGCCCCTCAAAATGAAACCCTTGTCTCTTAAGTGATTTCTAAATTCATGTAAGAATAATTACCTTAAAATAAAAATATCCCAATTCTTATTATGATCAAGTTGATTAACATATTATATATGGTGATCAAGCATACATAATAAATTAAGAACCTAATTATACTTAATTCATTCATACTTAAAACAAAATAATGGATATTAATAAAGACTAATTCATACTTGTAATTCTAACAAAATAAAGTTAACCTAAACACATGTTAGGAAAACAAATACATAAGACAAGAAAAAAAAACTAAGTGAAATCTAAAGAAGAAAAGAAGGTAGAAAACTCCTTAATGGTCCTTCAGAAAAGTACTTGAATGTTGATTAACCTTTTTGTTCTCCCTTTTTCTTGGTGTATTTTCTTTCTCCTAGTTTTTCTAATTGATATGTAAGTTAAAAAAGTAGTTTTTCTATCTTGTTCTCTATGTAACCATCTATAAAATATGGTTGTTTTCATAAATTTATAGGCCAAAAGGTGTCCCAATTGGTGTCTTTTTGGAGAGTGTTTGGAATTATTAAAAGGTGTATGGAAGGTCGCAAATGTTGTTCTTTGTCATGAGTCAACACACCCTCTGCTGAGTTAGACTAGTCGGCACACCAAAGCTCTATAATGAATTATGTAATGACCACACTAGTCTATCTGGATCCCTGTTACTTATTTTAATGCCTTTTAAAAAAACAATACATATAATAGTATTCTGATCACTTGTCATATAATTTACTATATTTTTTCATCTAATTCATGTATCTGAATAAGTTACATGAGTCCATAATTTATGTCAACGTAACTATACTCTGAGTAATTATTTACAAACTTGTTGGTTACATTGCTTCCAAAAAAAAAGCATAGCGTTGCATAACCAAAAAGGTAAAAGTAGTACAATCCATACATCAAAATCTCTCTTCCTATCTAGTGTTGGCTTTATGACTGTTAGCTTTATCCCTTAAGTGAAGGCCTATCCTACGAACCTACACGAATAAACACCTATGCTAAGCTATACAGCTTAGTGGGAAATAAAAAAAATAATATGTGGATAGTGACTCACAGTGGTCATCCCCAAGCATATAACAACAATGCCACTATCAAGATACATTCATCTCAATAAACAATTTTCACTGAGCATACTATTGGAAGGCAATTATGACATCAATAATTATTTCACAATTAGATTTAGTAACATTCATGTAAAGTTGAAAATTATAAGGATTGATTAATTCATTAACATTATTACATATACTATTTATTTATGCTGTGAAATGCCTGCTAAAGTCTAGTACATGTGGATAACGGGTGTTGTGGATACCCTTAGGTACCAAACATATAAATACCCGAAAGTATTAAATCTATTGACCCAAATGGGGTCAGAACTGTGGTCCTAATAAGGACGTACTGTGGACTTAAATGGGTCAAAATTGTAGCAATTGCTGCTGTAACTCTATAGGCATGCTTATCTATCCACAACCAGATTCTAATGCAAACATTATTCATTTCATATACTATAGTGTCATCTCTTGTGTCTAAGTTATCACATTGCATCATATAGAATAATTAAACATGTAAATATCCATTGATAATCATGATATTATAACTTAACTATTAGCGTATAATTTTGGTAATGCAAATGTGTATATACACAGGCATTATCCATAGTAAGTAATGTAAATCATGCATACTCATATACTAACTTTGATATAATTTCATATACATTTATGTTCATCGTTCCTATATGCTCGTATTTTAGGGTCTATTACATCCGATTATAGACACAACACATGGAGGTAGCCTACTACAGTGTAAAAGGGAAATAATAGGAAAATATAGGGGATAAAAGCTTGCTATCGTGCTTGCAGCAAGAATTACACTCGTGATAGTAGGTGATTGGCCATACAAAAGTTCTCCTGCTCATAAAATCTTGCAAATTTGTTTAGCAATCCAACTTTTACATCAATTTAGGTATAACAAATGACCTTTTTAGACAAATTTGTCTTCTCAAAAGTTATTTCTCTGTGTTTTTAGTTTTTAAAACTTTTTAAATAACCCCAATCAGACTTTCCCATCTCCAGATATTCAATAAAAACCACTGTCTGCTCCCAATGACAGGGCAACAGCCACACACAGATTTCAACCCAAAACTTCACTACAACACAGCAAGAATCAATATATGACTCATCTGATCGATACCGCCAGAACATAGAAATATGGAAAATATCATGTAGCTTTGATAACTCAAATGGGAGATCCAATCTGTAAGCTATAAGTCCAATCCATTCTAGAATTCTATAAGGACCTCTAAATTTGGTACTAAGCTTCCTTTCTTTTCCAAACCGTAATACCTTTCTCCATAGGGATACCTTTAACAATACGTTGTCTCCAACTTGATATTCAATGTCTTTTTTTTCAAATTTGTATATGACTTATTTCGATCGCTAGCTTCCTTTAATCTTTGCTTGACAATTCAGATTTTCTCCTTAGTTTCCTTAACATTTTCAAGACCAGTCAATTTGCTTTTAACCAACTCTATCTAGCAAGTTGGAGTTCTACATTTTTTACCATAAAGTACTTTATAAGGTTACATACCAATGCTAGTTTGATAGCCATTATTGTATGCAAAATCCATCAGGGTCACATATTTATCCCAACTTCCTGTAAAGTCTAAAACATAACCCCTTAGCATGTCTTCTAGTATCTATATAATTTTTCTGACTGCCCATCCATTTATGGGTGGAAAGTAGTGATAAAATGAAGCTTTGTGCCTAAAGCTTGTTATACACTCTTCCAAAATCTGGAAGTAAATCTTGGATCCCGATCTGAAATGATTGATATTGGTATCATATGCAATCTAACAATTTGATCTACATATAACTCAGCTAGTTTATCCATCAAGTATTTAGATTGGATTGGTATAAAATGAGCTACCTTCGTCAATTTATCCACTATAACCCATACAACATCATGTTTCTTCTGCGTAGTGGGTAGACTTGTGACAAAATCCATGGCAATATTATCCCATTTCCATTGAGGAATGGGAATGAAATTCAGCAGTCCTAAAGGAAGTTGATGCTCTCCCTTTACTTGTTGACATGTTAGACATTTGGAGACGTATTCAGTCACATATTTTTTCATTCTTAGCCACCAGTAGAACTACTTCAACTCTTGATACATCTTGTTACCACCTAGATGCCTAGTGAAGACCGTGTTATGGGCTTCTTGTACTAGGGCTCCTTTCAAATCTTTAACATCTGGTACACATAATCGGTTTTGATAATATATACTACCATCATTTCTTATTGAGTACTCCACCGGGCCTCCTTCATGCATTAATTAGGTCAACTACTGTAGCTTTTCACCTCCCATCTGTGCATCAATAATTACTTGTATTAGATTGGGTCGAGCTCTTAATTGAGATATTAATGCTCCATCAGATGAAAATCTTCATCTGAATTGTTGTAATAACCGGTTTGCTACCATTTTTGACTTAATGCATCAGTTGCTACATTTGCTTTGCCCGAATGATAGTCAACTATATAATCATAATCTTTGAACAATTCTAGCCATATATGCTGCCTTAGATTGAGATCTCTTTGTGTAAGCAGATATTTAAGGCTTTTATGATCTATATAGATTTTGCATTTCTCACCATAAAGATAATGTCACCATATTGTCAAGGCAAATATGACAACTGCCAACTCTAGATCATGAGTGAGATAGTTTTGTTTGTGAGGCTTTAACTGCCTTGATGAATAAGACACTACTTTACCTTCCTGCATTAATATCCACCCCAATACATATTTCGAAGCATCACTATATATGGAATATTCTTTACCCGTTATTAGTTGTGTAAGGATGGGAGCTTCAATTAGCATCTCCTTTAGTTGATCAAAACTAGCTTGGTAATGGTCCGTCCACTTAAATCTAACCCCCTTTTAAAGCAATCTAGTGAGTGGGGAGGTAAGAACCGAGAACCCTTTTACAAATCTTCTATAATAATCGACCAGGACAAAGAAACTTCTGACTTCTGGTACATTTCCAGGCGGCTAAAAATAGCCTCTATCTTTTTAGGGTCCACCCTAATGCCTTTTGAGGATACTACATGCCTAAGAAAGGAAATTTCTTTAAGCCATAATTCACATTTACTCAATTTAGCATATAACTGCTTTTGTCGCAAAATTTGTAATACAATTCTCAAGTGTTCTACATGCTCTACTTCATTGCAAGAATAAACTAGTATGTCATCAATAAAAAAAACACTACAAACTGGTCTAGATAGGTCTAAACACCCTATTTATAAAATCCATAAAGGCTACTGGTGCATTAGTTAACTCGAAAGGCCAAGATAACATTGGCTAAGAGTTTAGATTTAATACCTTGAACCATTATCTCTTTTGCCTCGATATTTTTAATTACTACCATTTTGGCTTTACAATTCACAGTGGCTTGGTATCTAGTCAACCAATCCATACCCAATATAACATCAAACTCATGGAAAGGTAATACTATCAAATCAGCTAGGAATTCTCTCCTTTGAATCATAATAAGAAAACTCCTATAGACTATATTTACACATATACTATGGCCCAAAGCACTAATCACACATATATCATAATTCAAGTGATTAATAGTAGACACACTATTACCCAAATCCCCATTGCAAATATATGAGTGAGTAGAACCTGGATCTATAAGCACATGCATATCAGTGTTGAAGAGACTGAATATACTAGCTATGACCTCGGAAGCATTAGCATCTTCTTAAGCTTTCATGGCATATGCTAAAGCAAGAGGTGTAGGAGCAAAAGGTCGATCCACTATTTCTGAAGCATTCTTAGACTGTGCTCTAAATTGACCTGATCAACCTATGCCTCTACCATGTCCTCTACCAAAAGAAGGTGCATTGGAAGCTCCTTATTACTTTGTTGACTGGATGCTTTCTCTTGTTTCATAGGGAAATTTTTCATAAGATGCTCCATGCTACTACATCTAAAATAAGCACTAATGAGCATTCTGCAAGTGCCCCAATGTCATTTGTAACGATAACTACACTTTGGAGCTTGGCCTCTACCCTATCTTGCTGCATTGTCTCTTTTTGATCCAGCTGGAGGAAAAACTGCCTAATTTCTACCTCTAGGTGCAAGACGGTTGCCCAATTCAGCTGGCTAATCTCCTTAGGCCATTCTAGGTCTCTTTCTTATTGATGAACCACCTTTGAAGAAGCTTCTTCTTTTTTGTTCTCTTTCTTTTTTTTTTTGCATTTTCCTCCTTTTCAATTCGAATAGCAGCTTGCACTAACTGATAATAATCTATTGGATATAAAGAAATAGGTCCTATCAAATGCTCCCTGAATCATTCATTCAAGCCATCTTTAAACTATCGGCATTTTAAAGTTCCAGCCAGTATTGTTTTTGGTGCATACTTGCTCAAACAATTAAATCCTGCTTCATATTCAGCCACTAACATGCCCTTCTGCTTCAAATTCGAAAATTGCTTTAATTTTTCCTCCTTGTATGCCTCAGTTACATACCTTTTCTTGAAGTCCACCTCAAATAATTCCCAAGTAAGGGAATCAAACAGTTGAGGTTATGTCAGTACCAGCTTTCACCAGTCGTAGGTTGCTCCTTGAAGTAAGACACAACACAAGTCACCCTCTAGTTAGCCTACCTTTGATTTTTTGTAAATACTCATTTTAATTTTTTTGAGCCATAACTCAGCTTTTTCATATTACTCCCAAGTTGTACCCAAGAACTCTTCTGCCCCATACTTTCTAATTTCAAAAATAGGGGCTTTTGGTGCTATCATTCTTTGTAAAATCTGGGCCATTTCATGGGAAATATTTAGTAACGCTTCCTCAGGCTCAGTAGTGGGTATATCGCCTTGGGTAGATGCTGAAAATTAAGGGTTAGAGGGATTTGATCACCTGGGAATGTTCCTTTCCATAGATTCATCTACAACCTCACGGCTTCCCTCTATACTCGACTATCTAAAGGAACACAGGAACAACAACAGTAAGCCAACACCATATAAAATTCTATAAATATATGCCCTTAAATTCCTATAGGCCAGAACTGCCTAAACTAAGATGCTCTAATACCAAAGATGTAATGACCACACTAGTCTATCTAAATTCCTGTTACTTATTTTAATACCTTTTAAAAAAATTACAGATAATAATAGTCTGATCACCTGTCATATAATTTACTATATTATGTCATCTAATTCATGCATTAGAATAAGTTACATGAGTCCATAATTTATGTCAACATAACTATACTCAGAGTAATTATTTACAAACTTGTTGGTTACATTGCTTCTAAAAGAAATTCATAGGGTTGCATAATCAAAAAGGTAAAAGCAGTACAATCCATACATTAAAACTTCTCTTCCTATCTGATGTTGGCTTTAAGGTTGTTGGCTTTGTCACTGAAGCGAAGGCCTATCCTGCAAACCTACATGGATAAATAGTAGTACTAAGATATACAGCTTAGTAGGGAATAAAAAATAATATGTAAATAGTCACTCACAGTGGTCATCCCCAAGCATACAACAACAATGCCACTATCAAGATACATTCATCTCAATAAACAATTTTCACTGAGTATAATATTGGAAGGCAATTAAAACATCAATAATTATTTCACAATTAGACTTATTAACATTCATGTAAAGTGGAAAATTATAAGGACTAATTAATTCTTTAACATTATTACATATAATGTTCATTTATTCTATGAAATGCCTGCTAAAGTCTCATGGGTGTGGATACCCGTAGGTACCGAAGGTATTAAATCTGTGGATCCAAATGGGGTCAGAATTGTAGTCTTAATAGAGATATGTTGTGGATCCAAACAGGGTTAAAATTATAGCAGTTGTGGTTGTAACCCTATAGGCATGCCTATCTATCCATAACTAGATTCCAATGTAGGTGTTATTCATTTCATATACTATCATGTCATCTTTTGTATCTAAGTAATCACATTACATCATATAGAATAATTAAACATGTAAATATCCATTGATAATCATGATAATATAACTTAACTATTAGCGTATAATTTTGGCAATGCAAATGTGTATATTCATAGGCATTATACATAGTACATAATGTAAATCATGCATACTTATATACTAACTTTGATACAATTTCATATACATTTATGTTTATCGTTCCTGTATGCTCGTGTTTTAAGATCTATTATGTCTAGTTATAGACGCAACACGTGGGGGGTAGCCTATTGATAATCTTGTTTTTAATGTTTATTTTCTTGATAATTTTGTGTGTTTTATTGTCTCATCTTGCATGCTTTTAGTGTTTTAATGCTAAAATATTTTTTCTTTTGTTTATTTTAGTCATTTTGATAAATTTAAAGTTTTTGGGTGCTTAATGGTCTTAAATTTCACTTTATGTAGGAAATTTTGCTAAGGCACGGCTGAGACAAACTGTCCCAGCCGTGTCTAACACAGATGGCAAAAACTCACCATTTCACTAATGGCCACGGCTGAGACAAAGTGTCCCAGACGTGCCCAATCCAGGAATTAAAGTGCACCATTTCATTAAAGTTCGCGGCTGAGACAAAATGTCCCAGCCGTGGCAAAGTGCAGCCTATAAACGCCTTTTGATCTAGAAGCTCGTCGCGGCTGAGACAAACTATTCCAGCCGTGCCCTTGGAAATTATCACTTTGTCTTCTTCTGTTGCGGCTGAGACAAAAGTGTCCCAGCTGTGGCCTCTTGGACAGCTCTATAAAAGCTGCGAAATTTTCTGCTTAGAAGGAGTCTTTTTCTAGGGTTTCGTGAATAGAGTGTTTAGGTAGAAAAAATGCATTTTTTCATATTTTGAGGGTTTTTCATACTTAGTATTAGAGTTTTACTTGTAAAAATCACTCTTTTAGTTTAGATTTACTTCAAGAACACAAGGATAGTCATATTTTTAGTTTCTAGTTTGAAGATTACAACTTACAATCAAAGTGCTATTTGGAGAAGAAGAGAAAGAGCTTCATCAACTTCAAATCTTCAGCTCCAAATGGGTTTTATAGTTTTCACTCTTACTTTGTTCATGTTTTACATTATGGATAGTGAGTAGTTATCTTTGTTGCTTGGGTAAGCTTTGAATCCCCCACTCACAATGTGAATATTGAGAATATTTTGATTTTTACGTGAATGAATGGTCTATTTCACTGTTACTTATTTATATTTCATGGGTTTTCAATCTATTGAGTTAATTTCCATACATGGATGAATGATGTTTATCATATATCTTTGAATGTGTATTGAGTCTAGTGGATTGAAGTCTATGAATAATCTTGCTCAGTTTTTCTTTCATGAATGTTGTATTATTTTAGACGGCTCCGGAATGGGATTCTAAATATGCAGTAATTATGATTTTAGGACTAGAGTGTGGAGTGAAATGGATGAGATTTGGGTTGTTTGGCTCCGAAATGGGAAGGCAAACCAAACTTAGGATGTTAGACCCGTGCATAGGCTAGTTGTTGGACTGGCTCCGGAATGGAAAGTTTAGCAACTAGAATAGCTGGCTCCGGAATGGGAAGATTGGGTTAAGAGGGTTATCCCGAATTCGTTCATGTATACTTTAAGATAAAATTAATTCACAGTGGGTATGGGGTGGATGAGTGAACCTAAGCAATGTTTTAATTTCTATATATTTTCATACTTGTTAATTTTTCTGAATTAAATACATACTTTATTTACTGTTATTAGAATTAAATTTCCCTTATTTGCATATTTTAGTTTTTAAAGTTTGCATTATACAAATTAAAAAAACTCATACACACCAAATTAGGAATTCTTTAGCATATAATTAATTTCCACAGTTTTCACACATATTTTTCTTGGGTTCGATATTTGCGGGTCCTAACTATACCCCACTTTATTACTTGTCGATCTAGTGCACTTGCTAGGGTCGCAACAAGTTTTTGGCACCGTTGTCGGGGAAATTTGGCGTTGTTAGTAAGCTGTGATTATTGTTTGTATGTGTTTTCTTTTCCTTATTTTATTTTTCTTGGTAAGAGAAATTACTGCCTTTTGATCCTGAAATCGAGAGGACCCTACATCAAAGAAGGAGAGCTAATAGAGATAACGAGATGGAGCACGATCCTCCTCTTGATGAGTTTCCTCCCGAGAATGAACAAGTATCGAGGGCACATGAACAAATGCCAAGGGCAAAAAGAGAAGAAATGCCTAGACAAAGAACCATAAGAGACTACACTGTGCCAAGGTGGAATGAAGATCATCAAACAATTGTATTACCGAGAGGAGTACAATTTGAGCTCAAGCCAACCACCATTACTATGGTACAGAGGAATCAGTTCTTTGGTTCAGAAGTAGAACATCTAACTCAACATATCGACATATTTCTAGAAGTTAGTGACACTGTTCAAATTTTGGGAATTAGTACGGATGCAATAAGGTTGAAGCTGTTTCCATTTACATTGATTAGTAAAGCAAGAAAGTGGCTACAAATGTTACCACGGCAGTTAATATGGTCATGGGATCAGATGCAAGAAAAGTTTCTAATGAGATTTTTCCCTCCAATGAAGACTGCAAGCATTCGAATAGCATCATGGGTTTCCATCAAATAAATGAAGAGCCATTTCACGAGGCTTGGGAGAGGTTTAGGAGATTATTGAAAAGCTGTCCTCATCATGAGATAGTAGTTTACCAACTGATGACCATCTTTTATGCTGGGGTTACACCTCAAACAAGGTCATTATTGGATGCAGCATTAGCAGGATCTTTCTTGAACAAACTACCTGAGGACGCTTTTCAGTTGTTGGATGAGATGGCGGCAAATAACTCTCAATGGACTGCCCCTAGATCAGTCCCAAGGAGACAAGGTTTACACAATATGGATGAAGTGGCATTGTTAAAAGCCCAGCTAAAATTGGTAAAGAAGGAGTTGAGTGGCTTAAAAGTTCAAAATGTGGCTGCAGTAAATCAAAGACATAGGCCATGTGAAAGTGGGCAAGTTATCCAAGAAGGAGGATTTGTATGAGATGTAAATGCATTAGGCGATTTTAGAAGGAATGATCTGTACAGCAATTCATATGATCCGGGATGGAGAAATCACCCAAATTTCTCTTGGAAGGATGGAAATCAACAAGCTTCACCTTCTCAACCACAAGTAAGAGCCCCTTACCACACAAATGCTTATCATAGTCATGCTCAGCCCCACCAACCACAAGCCACCAATCACTACGAAGCTCCTTATCCACCGAACCACCATCAAGGGCAAAGCTCTAATCATTCCCAACCTCAACCCTACCACCCACTGGGATTCCAATCAAGACCACCCATTCAAGAAAAGAAGCCTAACTTAGAAGACATGTTTGCCAGCTTTATGAATAGCCAATAACAATTCATGACAAGTCAAGAATCAAGATGGAAATCTCAAGAGCAATGAAACCGGAACCAAAATGCTTCAATGAGAAATTTGGAGACTCAATTGGGTCAACTTGCAACTTCAATGTCAAACAGACAACCAGGGACATTTCCTTCAAATGTGGATCGCAATCCCAAGGAGGAGGCCAAAGCAATCACTTTGAGAAGTGGCAAGGAAGCAGCACGAGAAGAAGAAAGAGGTAAATCACCAACTTCATCAACTGATTTGGAGGAACCAACGCGGAAGGTAAGTATTTCTAACTCTAGAGTAGAGGTAGATGTGGATGCTCCAAGGACTGACAAGGGAAAAAGTATTGTGAATCCGAACATAAAGGATCTTGATATCAATAGGTTGCCATTTCCTGTTGTAGCTACGAAGGAGAAAAAAATGAACAATTGGCTAGGTTTCTAGAAATGTTTAAGAAATTACATATTAACTTGCCTTTTACTGAAGCCCTAGCACACATGCCTAATTATGCTAAATTTATGAAGGAAATTTATTCTGACAAAAAGAAATTAGAAGGGTATGGAACTGTGCAACTTATGGAAAATTGTAGTGCAATTATCATGAATAAGATCCTAGAAAAATTGAAATATCTAGGTAGCTTTACTCTACCTTGTGAAATTGGTGAGACCTTTGTTGGAAATACTTTATGTGATCTAGGAGCCAGCATTAACTTGATGCCTTATTCCATATGCAGGAAACTCAACTTAGGGGATCTCAAAGAAATAGGAATGAGACTTCAACTTGCAGATAGATTAATGAGAAAGCCGAAGGGAGTTATTGAGGACTTACTAGTGAAAGTGGGAAAATTTATTTTCCCTGTAGATTTCATGGTCATGGAGATGGAAGAGGATAGGAAGACACCACTTATTGTGGGTAGGCCATTCCTGAACACTGCAAAGGCTCTAATTGATGTCCATGGGCAAAAGGTCACTCTTAGATTCAACAACGAAGAATTGGTGGTAGATATAAACAAGTCTCATAAATATCCATCAAGTGATCTAGAAGAGTCGGTCTATTTCATGGACAAAATTGATGAATGTGTAGAAGCGATGCAAGAAAAAGTGTTGCTGAATGATCTAGTGAATTCAAGCTTGATGCATTCTTTGGAGAGTGAAGAGTTGGATGGAGTAGAAGAAAAATGGATAGCAGCTGTGGAGAAGGGATGCGAAGAGGATAATCTGAAGCAAGAGAGAACTGCTTTACAAGAGGGGGAGTTGAAATCTAAACGTAAACCTCTTCCTCCTCATTTAAAGTATGTATTTTTGGAAAACGAAGAAAAGCCAGTAATTATCTCTTCTTTGTTGACAGGTGTTGAAGAGGAGACACTGCTCAAGGTGTTGAAAAAGCACAAAGAGGCTATAGAATGGGAGACAGCTGACTTAAAGGGCATTAATCCAAGCTATTGCACTCATCGGATTCCTATGGAGGAAGATTGCAAACTAGTAGCTCAACCCTAAAGAAGGCTCAGTCCGGCTATGCAAGAGGTTGTAAAGAAAGAGGTACTAAAACTACTTGATTCAGGTATAATCTATCCAATCTTTCATAGTAAATAGGTTAGCCCAGTGCAATGTGTCCCTAAGAAGGGGGGAATGATAGTGGTAAAGAATGAATTAGATGAACTCATTCCAACTCGGATAATTACGGGTTTGAGGGTGTGCATGGATTATAGGAGATTGAACCATGCCACCCGAAAAGATCATTTCTCATTGCCATTCATTGATCAGATTTTATAGAGGTTAGCGGGGAATAGGTTTTATTGTTTTTTAGATGGGTATTCGGGATACCTGCAAATCCCTATAGCCCCTGAAGATCAGGAGAAAATAACCTTTACCTGCCCTTATGGCACATTCGCCTATAGGATGATGCCTTTTGGCTTGTTTAATGCACCGGCTACGTTTCAGCGGTGCATGATGGAAATCTTTCATGATTTTATAGAAAAATTTATGGAGGTATTCATGGATGACTTTACCTTTTATGGGCTAGACTTTGAGAGCTGTTTCGAGCATCTTGATTTAGTATTGGGTAGGTGTAAGAAAACCAACTTAGTATTAAATTGGGAGAAATGCCATTTTATGGTAAGGGAAGGTATAGTTTTGGGACACAAAATTTTTGAGAAGGGGATTGAGGTAGACAAAGCAAAGATAGAGGTTATAGAGAAGCTTCCACCACCAACCAATGTCAAGGGAGTTATGAGTTTCCTTAGCCATGTAGGTTTTTATCGTCGGTTCATAAAAGATTTTTCAAAAATTGCAAAGCCTTTATCTAATTTGTTAATGAAAGATGCTCCTTTCAAATTTAATGATGAATGTTTGTTGGCTTTTGAATTGTTGAAGCAAAGGCTTATTTCAGCTCCGGTGATCATATCTCCGGATTGGAATTTGCCCTTTGAGCTAATGTGCGATGCAAGTGATTTTGGAGTGGGAGCAGTACTCGAACAAAGGCAAGAGAAAGTATTTTCTACAATTTATTATGCAAGTCACACTTTGACAGGAGCTCAAGTTAATTACACCACAACTAAAAAAGAGCTTCTTGCTATTGTATTTGCCTTTGAGAAGTTTCGATCATATCTACTTGGAGCAAAAATTGTGGTGTGGTCTGACCATGCAGCATTAAGGCATCTCTTTGCCAAGAAGGAATCCAAGCCAAGATTGATAAGATGGGTACTCCTCTTGCAAGAATTCGATTTGGAGATCAAAGACAAGAAGGGAGCAAAGAACCATGTGGTAGATCATTTGTCAAGATTGGAGCATGATCATGTTGAGAAAGGGGAGATTGTGGACTTATTCCCTGATGAGCATATTTGTGCATTATTTGTTTGTTAAATCTCTGTACCTTGGTTCGCTAATGTGGCAAAATTTCTCGCAGGTGGTTATATGCCAAGGGACTTCACATGGCAACAAAGAAAGAAGCTGCAAGCCGATGCAAAGCATTACATTTGGGATGATCCTTACCTTTTTCGTCTTTGTGCTGACCAAGTGCTAAGAAGGTGTATCCCCAATGAAGAGAAAGCAGAAATTATTCGAGCCTATCATAGTGGAGAAGCTGGTGGACATCACGAACCTAATAGAACGGTATCAAAAATTCTCTCTTCTGGATTTTATTGGCCCACCTTATTTAATGATGTTAAATTGTTCATTCAAACTTGTGATCAATGTCAAAGGGTGGGAAATATAACTAGGAGAGATGAGATGCCATTGACTAATATGCTTGAGGTTGAAATGTTTGATTTGCAGGGAATAGATTTCATGGGGCCTTTTTCGGTTTCTTATGGGTTTGAATATATCCTAGTGGCAGTAGATTATGTGAGTAAGTGGGTAGAAGCTATAGCTACTAGGACTTGTGATGCAAATGTTGTCCTGAAATTCTTGAGGAAGAATATATTCACCCATTATGGAGCCTCGAGAGCTATCATTAGTGATGGTGGGAAACACTTTGTTAACCACAAATTCAAGACCTTGTTGAAAAAATTTAGAGTGAGACATAAAATCACTACCCCATACCATGTCCAAGCCAATGGCCAAGTTGAGGTGTCCAACCGAGAGTTAAAAGCCATCTTGGAGAAGACTGTCAGTGCATATAGGAAGGATTGGTACCTTAAGCTAGATGAAGCTTTGTGGGCATATAGGACAGCCTTTAAGACACCAATAGGAATGTCATCTTTTAGGTTAGTGTTTGGCAAGACCTGTCATCTACTATTGGAATTAGAGCACAAGGCTTATTGGGCTACTAAGTTCTTAAATCTTAATCTTGAGAATGCAGGAAAATGTAGGTCCTTATAGTTAAACGAGTTGAAAGAGATTTGATTCTGGGCCTATGAACATGCGAAGAAGTATAAGGAGAACACGAAGAAGTGGCATGATCGTTGATATGAGCCTAAATAGCTCATATTTAATCCATTTTTTATTACCAAAATAATATTTAGTTGTATTAAATTATGTTAGAATTAGGTGTGTTTAATGTATTTTGTCAAGTTTTGTTTATGTAGGATAAAAAGGAGAAAATATGGAGAAGGAGTAAAAATAAGTCAAGAAACTCCGTGTCCTGTCGCGAGCGCGACAGGTACCGCGAGCGCGATAAGGGAAGCGTGTTCCGTCGCGAGCACGACAGGTGCCGCGATCGCGACAGGAGGCGGTTAAAGGCAGTTCATGTTGAAAAGTCACTTAAAAGGACACCAAGTTTCATCAAGGGTTGCAACCATATGGAGGGGCACTTGAAGGGACTTGATGCTTGAAACATTATATATACCCTAGAAGTTATAATCATTAAAAAAATCTATCATTTTAATTTATCTTATTTGAAAGTGTACTTAGAGAAAATAGTTGTAGGTTTTAGTATTAGTTTTATGGCTTGAAGAGAAGGCAAATACAATGAAGAAGACTACACTTGGTGAAAGGAAGAATGGTTGAGAGATCCCTTCTTTTATTTCTAATCTTTTCTTCTTCTTTGTAACTATTATGAATTCATTTTAGGAACTTGAATGTTGTTATTCATATTTAATAATTTCTCTTTCATTTATCTTTATATGTAGTATTTGCTATTAAAACATTATTAGTATCATTATAAGTTAAGGAAGACGACCTTCAATGTGCAATTCCTTCTCTAAAAATCAACAAAATGGTCATAAATAAGGGAGTTAGCGAGAGCAACGTCTTATTGAAAGTTAATAGGAAATTCATTATCAAAGCATAGTTTGAGAGATCACATGTGGAGATAGTTGTTAAAGGTTGGTTTTTATTCTTTGAATGTGTGTTTATGTAATTCTTGTCTAAATGCGAGAGCTGCGATTTAGAACCATAAATGCATGTTTAAGGCATAATCTAGTCTAGATGCGAGAGCTGCGACATAGAACATTATTCCAACTTGGCTTGCATGATAAAGATTGAATTATAAATAAGAGAAAAAGATCAAATTCCATAATTATGTATATGTTATATTCATCATATTCATAAGTCTTCTTGGATTATCATTAAAGTAGAAAAATATTTAATTTAGTGTAGTGTAGTTTTAATAATAATTTTAACTTGCAAATTAAGAAGCATTGTAAACAAGATTAAAATCAAGTAGTAATAGTGTACAATATTAATCAACATTCCTCGTGGGATCGATATCTGAAGTACTATAATCGGTACACCGTATACTTGCGGTATTTAAGCTTCTAGAAAAAGCATATCAAGTTTTTGGCGCCGTTGCCGGGGAATGTTTGATTAAATTTATTGTCATTGTGAATCTTGATTTATGATTTTGGATTACAATATTTAATTTGTTTTGTTTTGTATTGTTTTTTTTAGTTGATTTAGTATATTAACATAATTTATTTTTTTTCTACAGGTTATTTTACTTAGTTTTTCATTATAAATTTTAGAAAAAAAAACTAAATTAAAAAACTAATGATTTTTCTTCATTGTCGCGAGCGCGACATTGTAGGGAGGATGCTTTCGCAGCAAAATGTGAAATTCTCTTCTTCCCCACCAAGTTTTCCTAGTGGAACTTTTTTGAGTTTGTTTTCTCCTTCTCTTTTACATTTATTGTGATTTTGTTTGTTTTGTGATTTGTTTGCTTTACCATTCTCACATAATGAGGACATTGTGTCCTTTAAGTGTGGGGGGTATGTATGTATTGTTTCTATTCATGTTTTTGTTTATTGTTAGTATATTTATTTATTTGTATATTATGTTGTGAATTTAATTTTGTAGTTTATGTATTTGGCACCTATTTGGATTTAATTGCATGCTTTAACTTGAATTTCTGTCATTTTTATTCTAGTTAGGCAAATTTTTAGGCTAATCATTTTCATTTTACTTTGCCAAATTAATATGCATAATGAAGGTTATGACTTGGCAAAGCACTTTAGTGTAGTTTCTTTTTAGGTTGAGTATCTTTTCAAATGTGAAAACGGATTATTTTTGCCAATTTATTGCTTAAGGTAATTTGACTAATAGCTTAAGTGAGCTTTTGAGCCTTATACATTGATATTTTTCTTGTATGAGAGCCTTAATATGCCATTTCCTCTAGAATTTGTTCTTGGTAAATTTTGAGATTACATTTAGTATGAGATGTGCATGAAAAATGATAAGGGCATTTAGATTACACCATTTTGGCTTGCTTTAAAAACTTACCTTTTTGACTTTAGGTAGCCAATTTTGAGCCTTAAACTATTTTTGTTGAGCAACATATAATTAGCCAATATCCTTTACTAAACAAAAACTTATTTCTTTGTGTTACCCTTTTTGTGAAGAGAAATAAATTGTTATATCTTTAGGAGATATATATTGTTAATGTAAGCATGATGGTATTTAAAAAATGAGAGTTAAATTTCATTCTTCTCTAGGATCAATATTAGAACAAGGCTAGTTTCTAAAGAAAAGAAAAAAAGAGGAAAAAAATACAAAGAAGAAAAAAAACGAAAGAAAGAACAAGAGAAACTAGTAGTAATGTGCCATTAAGAAGGGAATATGAGAAGTAAATTACATCATGCGATGCTTAGGTTCTTAAACAAATCTCTTATGATATGGTAATATTGTTTCTATTCACAATTTAAGCTACTTAAACCACAATTATCCTACCTTAACCTAAGCCAAGCTACAACCCTTGTAAGACCCTTTTGATTTCATGTATTATTTTATACTAGTAATGGAGATGTTTACTAATTACAAGCTTATGGTAGGCAATGGCATGTTTAAGGGATGAGAGAAACACTAACCTATAAACACATTGAGTGAATAAGTGCTTTAAGAATATAGTGTTTGAGTGAGAACTACTTTGGGCAATATTTGGTGTGAAATAATGTTTACATGTGTTGAGATATTCAAGTTCTTAAGTTCATACATTCTCGTGCTTTGCTACTTCATAATTTTCCAAATGTGCATGGTTGTTTAAGTTTAATGCTGAATGGTTTTGTTTGAGACTTTGCAAACTTGGGCTAAATTTGTGAAGAGATGAAAGTTTCTGCATGGTGTTTTCAAATATTTGCCAAATATAAGTATGAGCTCCAAAATTATATGATTGTGTTGTTTGCTTGTTTGGTAAGTTTTGCTTGGGGACAAGCAAAAGTTTAAGTGTGGGGGTCTGATATGAGCCTAAATAGCTCATATTTAATCCATTTTTTATTACCAAAATAATATTTAGTTGTATTAAATTATGTTAGAATTAGGTGTGTTTAATGTATTTTGTCAAGTTTTGTTTATGTAGGATAAAAAGGAGAAAATATGGAGAAGGAGTAAAAATAAGTCAAGAAACTCCGTGTCCTGTCGCGAGCGCGACAGGTACCGCGAGCGCGATAAGGGAAGCGTGTTCCGTCGCGAGCGCGACAGGTGCCGCGATCGCGACAGGAGGCGGTTAAAGGCAGTTCATGTTGAAAAGTCACTTAAAAGGACACCAAGTTTCATCAAGGGTTGCAACCATATGGAGGGGCACTTGAAGGGACTTGATGCTTGAAAAATTATATATACCCTAGAAGTTATAATCATTAAAAAAATCTATCATTTTAATTTATCTTATTTGAAAGTGTACTTAGAGAAAATAGTTGTAGGTTTTAGTATTAGTTTTATGGCTTGAAGAGAAGGCAAATACAATGAAGAAGACTACACTTGGTGAAAGGAAGAATGGTTGAGAGATCCCTTCTTTTATTTCTAATCTTTTCTTCTTCTTTGTAACTATTATGAATTCATTTTAGGAACTTGAATGTTGTTATTCATATTTAATAATTTCTCTTTCATTTATCTTTATATGTAGTATTTGCTATTAAAACATTATTAGTATCATTATAAGTTAAGGAAGACGACCTTCAATGTGCAATTCCTTCTCTAAAAATCAACAAAATGGTCATAAATAAGGGAGTTAGCGAGAGCAACGTCTTATTGAAAGTTAATAGGAAATTCATTATCAAAGCATAGTTTGAGAGATCACATGTGGAGATAGTTGTTAAAGGTTGGTTTTTATTCTTTGAATGTGTGTTTATGTAATTCTTGTCTAAATGCGAGAGCTGCGATTTAGAACCATAAATGCATGTTTAAGGCATAATCTAGTCTAGATGCGAGAGCTGCGACATAGAACATTATTCCAACTTGGCTTGCATGATAAAGATTGAATTATAAATAAGAGAAAAAGATCAAATTCCATAATTATGTATATGTTATATTCATCATATTCATAAGTCTTCTTGGATTATCATTAAAGTAGAAAAATATTTAATTTAGTGTAGTGTAGTTTTAATAATAATTTTAACTTGCAAATTAAGAAGCATTGTAAACAAGATTAAAATCAAGTAGTAATAGTGTACAATATTAATCAACATTCCTCGTGGGATCGATATCTGAAGTACTATAATCGGTACACCGTATACTTGCGGTATTTAAGCTTCTAGAAAAAGCATATCAAGTCGCCAAAAAGGAATTTGTACCAGGAATGAAGGTACTTCTTTATGATAATAGACTGAGGTTGTTTCCCGGGAAGTTGAAATCAAGGTGGAAAGGACCATTTGAGGTTGTCGAGGTCTCTAGCTATGGAGTAGTAACAATCAGACATCTGAAAGAAGGTCATGGGCGTGAGTTCAAAGTAAATGGTCACCGATTGAAGACATATCTCGATTCCAAGTATGAGGCTGCATCAGTGATCCTCACTTTAGAAGATGATCCATGAGAGCTATGAAAGTCGAGTTGGCGACTCGTTAAACCCAGAACATTTTCTTATCCTTGAACTCAATTACTTTTCTTTTCAATTTCTCTTTAATTTCTTGTAAGTTTATCATGTTTAGTGTTGTTTATTTTGTCTAGAGTATGGTTATTAGTTGTTGTTGTTAGGTTGATTTCATTGAGGAGAGGAAGATTTTTAATAGGGCAAATTTTTAGTTGGTTGCGGCTGAGACAAACAGTCCCAGCCGTGGCCCTTTAAAATTTTTGAGAGGCAGAAGAGTGGCACGACTAAGACAAATAGTCCCAGCCCTGGCCAATTTCATGTTTTAGATCCAGAAGAGTGGCACGGCTGAGACAATTAGTCCCAACCGTGGCCTTTTTCGTGCCATATTTTAGGTTGGAGTCCAGAAGATAGGCACGGCTGAGACAAATAGTCCCAGCTGATAATGGTCATTTATATGATGTTTTTAGTATGTTTTTAGGTGTTTAATTAGGTTAATTTTGTATTAATTAGGTTTAATTTGAGTTTAATTTGTTAGTTTTATGTTTTCGAAGTTAATTGTAAATTTTGGTGTTTTTCAGGGTTATTTTGCAAGAAAAAGGACTTAATTGTAAAAAGGGCATAGATTAGGGCCAAAACTGCAAATATGGAAAATTTATGCGAGAAAGTGATCATGAGGTCCAGAAGATCGATGCATGGCCACGTGAAAATGAATGAAGAAGAAGACATGGCCACGTGAGAAGGAGAAAAGAAGAGAAACCATGTAACACGTGACCACGTGTGAAACAAAGGAAGACAACACGTGACCACGTGTGAGGAAGAAGAAAAACAACACGTGGCCACGTGTAGAATTACACTAGAAATCACGTGGCCACGTGATGCTTCTCCCACTTCGCTAAGGATTTTCTCGAGCTTCCTATTTCGGGCAGAGTTTGCTTCCTATTTGATTTTAAGAGTTTGAGAAGGAATCCACGACATCTTTGGCCTATAAATAGCAAGCTAAAACATCAATTAGTGGGAGGAATTAGTAGAATCAATTAGAGAAATCTTAGAATTAGGCTTAGTTATTTTACGTTATTTTTATGTTTTCATTATTTTTTCTTCAACTTTGTTTTAGTTTTTAATTATGTTTAGGAAGTAGTTTTTCTTCTTTTGCTAATGGAACCTTGAAATCTTATATTTTCATTGTTATGACTTTATTTTGAGCTTAATTTTCAATATCGGTTGATTATTTCTTAGTTTTAAGCATATTCTTATCTTTGATTGTGTTGAGATTAATTGTTAGTTTATTGAATAAATAACTAAAAATTAGTTTTGACATAGTTATTGATTTGTATGTTCTTGGGTTAACTCTTTAATGTTTATGCATGATTATTATCCGAAATATGAGATGATTATGTGTGAATTTTATTGGTTAATACTAAGAGAGGAAGAACTAAGAATGAATTGGAGTTGAATCACTTGAGAAAGGCTTCAATGAAAGTTTAGGAAGTTGAAACTAGATTTGCATGCTAAGTATTAGATTTGTCTATGAGTTTAAAACTAAGAATGATCTACTTGAATAAAGATATCTTGCTTTATTACTAGTTTTTCCATAATCACTAGTGTTTATATTGAATTTAAGTCATTACAATGAAAGTTAAGGTTGATAGTTTCTTTAGCAAGAGAATTTTAGTTATCGTTTTGTTTTTAATTCATGTTTTAGCTTTTGTTTTGTTTAATTGTTTATTTTGTTTAATTTTTGCTTTTAAATCAAAAATATTTGGGAAACAATTTCGGATTAATTTAATTCATACATAGATATTATTCTTAGCAATCCATGTTCCCTTGGGTATGATATTTGGGGTCTTAATCTATATTTTCCTGTATTACTAGCCGATCTAGTACACTTGCTAGATACTGATCAAGTTTTTGGCGCCGTTGCCGGGGAACAGCGGTGTTGTTTGTTTAATATCTTTGATTGAGTTAGTCTGAGATTTTATTTTTATTTTGTTTTTAATTTGGTGATTGTTCTTTGCAGGAACAATTCTAAACATCTTTCAAGATGATGCAAGATGAGGTCCAAGATTATGAATTGTTTCTTTTAAAACAATGAATGAATGATCTACTAAGAGAAAGAGAGGAGATAGAACGATTGCAAAATCCTTATTCATCACCATCTATGGCTGAAGATTCTTATTCTCTTTGGACTTTGAGAGCACAAATGGAAGAATTGAAAATAGAGAATCAAGAATTGCGATACTCAAAAGAGGCTTGTATCTCCGAGAATCAACATCTTCATAACCAGCTTATATGTAAGGACGAGCAATTTAGGGCAGAAAAAGAAAGAAGAAGGGCCACACAAGAAGCTATTCTCTCCAAAACCGAAAATGTTTGTGACTTGCTTATAAGAAAGGAAAGGGAATATTATGCTAAAAAAGGAGAGTTGGAGGCTACATTAAGGGCTCAAGAGGAAAAGTTTAGAATTCAAGAAGAGAAAATAAGGGCTCAAGAGGAAACAATTAAAAGTCAAGAACATTTATTAAGGGATAAAGAGCATGGAATTGAAAAGTTGGAATCTAAGCTAGAACTTTTGAGCACTCAAGGTGATAATGGTAAGGAAAAGGA